>WNYA01000627.1:0-27747 GCA_019512145.1 Engystomops pustulosus
ACAGCCCTTGATGTGGGAAAAAGTGCAGATGAAGGGTCTCCTCCAGCGATGGAGGGACAGAGTCCTTCACAGAGGTCTCTGCATCAGCAGAGGTGGATGCTAATGTAGCATATAATACTGGTGAGCAATTCAAGGAAAGTCTCTCGACTGAGAGAAATAAATAGAGGAAGAGTCCCAGGAAAGTCTCTGGCTCTATGGGTTAGGGGCGCTCAGCCTGGAGAGGGCTACAGCCCATCAGGGGTTATTCAGAATCTGAATTGCAGTCTGTAGGAGTGAGTACCTCAGTATCGGCAAAGCAGACAGCCTTCGTCTTCCGATCTTTGGGTTGGGACATCTGGTACTCCTGCAGATACGCAGGAGGTTTCCCCTTTGTCTCTCGCTGAGATCTCCTGGGTTCCTGTTGAGAGAAAATTACCATTTCTTTGTCGTCGTCTCCGGAATCAGGCACTGGAGTATGGATCGCAGGCTCCTCAGAGACGACAGGGGCAACAGGTTCTGGGACAGGGTCAACCTCCACAGGCAGCAGCATTGGAGACTGCGGCGGGGATGAAGACCTCTCTGGAGTAACTCTCACTGGAGTAGAGACAATCACACAAAGTTGAGGCACAGTCACGAGTTCAAGGAAACTGGGGGTAGAGGAACACAATGGGGCTCTTAGACTGGAAGTTGGGGCCCTAGGACTTGACACAGGGGTGAAGGATCGTAGACATCTCTTCAGCCGGTTCCTGTGTACCCAGAGTGATGGACGGTCTCCTCTTGAAATCTCGTAGACTGTCCCTAACTAGGTATGGCTCACACTCCCATCGCCCATCTAACTTACTGGTGGGATGGTTGTATTTCAGCCACACTCGTTCTCCGGGGGCAAGGGGCTCAGCGCAGGCATTGCGGTCAAAGTCTCTCTTTTGCTTGTCTCGGGCCTCTTCCACCTGAAGATCCACAATTTCTCTGATGCTCCTGAACCCAATCAGTCTGGGGGAGTAGAGATTGGGAATCGGGATTTTCCATGTCCAAGGTCATATCGGCAGGGAGATGGCCATGTCTTCCGAACATCAAGTAGTAGGGAGTGTATCCTGTGGAGCAATGGGTGGTATTATTGTACAGGTATACTAACTCCAGTAGTAACTTTTGCCAGTCAGCCCTTTTTGAAGGAGTCAGGGTCCTTAGCATGTTGATGAGAGTCTGGTTCATTTTCTCACAGAGCCCATTGCCCTGAGGATGATAGGCTGTGGTCCTCAACAGGGTACACAGCTCCTGGAACACTTGTGACTCGAATGCAGTTCCCTGGTCCGTAAGGATTTTATCCGGACAGCCATAAGGGAGGATGAAGCTCTTCCACAGGGCCACTGCGGTGGTCCTGGCGGACAAGTCTCTGACTGGTACTGGGACCACAAACTTGGTGTAGTGGTCGATTATTGTCAGGGCATAAGTGTGACCGGATCTGCTGGGCTCCAACTTCACGTGATCCAGAGCCAGAATCTCCAAAGGACGTTGGCTCACAATGGGATGTAGAAGGGCCCTTTGATTGTGTCGCTCTCCTTGAGCGATGGCGCAGGCTGGGCATTCCCGGCACCAGGCCCCGATGTTGGGCTTCATGTTCACCCAGTAGAAGCACTTCCGGGTAGGTTCAGTCTTCTGAGTGCCAAAGTGTCCGGACTGGTCGTGGTACATATCCAGCACTATCTTGGCGTCCCTCCTGGGAATCACAATCTGGTACAGCCGGTCATAAGTGATAGGGTCCAGAGTTCTCCTTTTCAGCAGGCCCTGATGCATACTCAGAGTCTTCCTCTGCCGCCACAATTGGGACAATTCCCCATCGGCCCTCCTCCGATGAATCCATTCAGGCACTCGCCCACTAGAGAGAGAGTCCATAAGTTCTTCTATGGCGCGGCGATCAACCTGCAGACTCATCCAGAGGTCTTTTTCTGCCGGCGGCACAGACTCTTCTAGTGGGGTAGCTGGTATTGCTTCTGAGGGTAAGGAGTAGACTCTCTGGGCCTCTTGGCGCACAAACCTGGCATAGAACGCTGGCATCTCCACATCTTCCCACTGAGCATCCGTGGAGGGTCCCTCCCACTGGTCAGGGAGACGGGACAGAGCATCAGCATTGTCATTGGTCTTGCCATTGTCGTTGAAGTTCAAAGGAGGCCCACCGTTGTTCCAGCGCTCTAAGTCGGGCGGTGTTCAGATGTGCCAAGGGGTTGTTGTCTGTGAAGACCATGAAGAAGGATGCAGCCAGGTAGTCCTTGAACTTTTCAGTCACATCCCAGACTAACGCCAGAAACTCCAACTTGAAGGAAGTTGGCCCTCTTTTGGCAGTCCCCTTAAGAGTTCTTGCAGGGGGGCTGCCCTGTAGTAGCTGGCAAGAAGCTCTTGATGTCCCGGATAGTAGATGGGGTAGGTCAGTTATGGACAGCTGCAATTTTATCTGGGTCTGGCTCAATTCCATCAGCACTCACCACATGTCCCAGGTACTTTACGCTAGGCTGCAATAGGTGGCACTTGGACGGCTTTACCTTCAACCCATGCTGGGTCAGGATTTTGAAGACTTCCGCCAGATGTTGAAGCTGCTCTTCGTAGGTCTTAGAGTAGATGATGATATCATCCAAGTACAGGAGGACAGGAGAGCGCATGCGCGCGGGCTCGATGGCGGACGCAGCTTACTGAGCTCCGCAACCTCTGACAGCCCGCGGCGTACACGAGCCAGCAGAAGTGCCGAACGGAGACCGGAGGCGCCCGCATAGGGGTAGGAGTGGAGCGGGTATATCATCATGCCCGGGGGAGGCAGAAGAAAAGAGCAGGGAGCCGGGGACGGTGCAGCCGACTCCAGCGCGGGAAGAAGCTCAGCGCCCCCGCCAGAGCGGGAAGATGGGGCTGCAGCCATCACAGTGTGACGCACTCCATGCGGCCGCGCCACATCAGGAGGAAGAGATCCTAACAGGGACCGGAGAAACCCCGGACCCTCAAGGTATTTTGGGCACCCCAGAATTATATATAGCCTCCCCGGCCTCAGAAACATCCTCCCTGGACCATGCGATGGCAACAGCCATTTTTAGCCAGCAATCTTCAGAGGCTATGGGGGAGAGCCAGCAGGCTCCTGCAGGCATGCAAGCTAGTCTTTACTCTGCAAACAACGTGCTACTCGCTCGCTTCTCACATATGCTACAAAGTGAACTTGCAAAAGCTTGCCTGCAAATTACTTCTGATCTTAAAGGGGATTTCCAATCCATTGGATCCAGAATAGAGGCAATTGAAAGCAAGGTTGACGAAACTGGGACAAAGGTGAACCAGAATTGTGATCGCATCACTGATATTTATGCCCAACTGGAAGAAGCGCAACTTAAAATAGAAGACCTTGAAAATAGATCTAGAAGGGGCAATTTTCGTCCCAGAAACTTAAACGGATGCATCCAAGGTGGTCCAAGATCTATATAAATTGCTTATTCCTGACTTGCCTGATGCTTACTACGAAGTAGATAGAGCACATCGCGCTCTGACGGCGCTAAGGGCAGATGGCCTCCCAAGAGACATTGTAGTAAAACCCCATTATTTTTCAATAAAAGAAAAAGTGATGTTGGCAGCTCGGGATGCAGAATCTCTACAGTTGTACGACTCAGATATTCAAATTTTTGCGGCTCTAGCCCCGCATACCATTCAGAGGCGCAGATCACTTAAACCGCTATTGAGGGTACTACAAGAAGAGGATGTGAAATACCGCTGGGCTTTCCCTTTTCCTTTGATATTTCATCATCAGAATAACCCCTATGGCTTCGCCACCTTTCCAGAAGGAGAATCTCTTCTAAAGAATTTGGGCCTACTCACGAAAGACCATCAGAAGCCATCCTCATCTTCGTCAATTGACGCAGACTCGGATCCACCCCTTCAACCACCGCTATGGCGGACGAGGGCAAAGAAGAAGAAGTGACAGTATTGTGTGATAATTGAGATAAAATACTCAGTACTTAATGTGTTTTCTCCTAATAGGTGATGCTATATTGTAGAAGGTTGAAATGGTAATGTTTCAGTTATAACCATATTGGAATAGTAATGTTCAGAGCAGTTCAGAAAAATGACTACCCTACCCTTAGGGGAATAAGGGCGTTAAACAAAAAGTTAAATTGATATGTTAGTTTGTGAATATTAGAATTTTCTGTTCGGCCTAGGCGTGGAAGTTCTGCCGCTGGGCCTCAGAGGGCCGCATGCCCTCTATTAAGATGTCAGAAGGGACTCTTGGCTTTAAGCTGGTTCTGAGCCTGGACTCCCCTGACCTCAAAAAGTTCCGGATTTTTATTCGGAATGGTTGCCTTAACGGGTGTTTATTATTAGCAATTGTA
The DNA here is from genome assembly GCA_019512145.1 of Engystomops pustulosus. Taxonomy (NCBI): domain Eukaryota; kingdom Metazoa; phylum Chordata; class Amphibia; order Anura; family Leptodactylidae; genus Engystomops; species Engystomops pustulosus. The sequence goes on from WNYA01000627.1 coordinate 4,332, forward strand.
AGCCATGTTTGTCTTTTTCCCATCCCATTGTTCCTCCTCTTCCTACCTTTCCCCATCAGCCACAAATGGAGGGTCCCTGAGAGATCTTGTTCAGCTTTATCCACCTTGAGAGGTAATGGTTAAAGAGTTATTTACTATCCTTACTCATAATGTACAGGGGCTGAATGCACCAACCAAAAGAAAAATGGCATTCAGGTCCTATAAGACCCTGAAGGCAGAAGTTTTATTTTTACAGGAACTACATTTCTCAAGGTCATCATGTCCAAAATACATTGCAGCTAATTATCCTCTTACGTATCTAGCACTGGCCAAAGAAAAGAAGAGTGGAGTGGGAATTTTCATGTCAAAAGCGGTGCCCTTTACCCATCGTATCACAATAGCGGAGTCTGAAGGTCGATACATCCTGGTCGCAGGTACCATTCATGAGCAAAAGGTTTCGTTCCTTAATTATTATGCCCCTAATGTTGATCAGGTGCGGTTTTTCCAGGGAATGTTTTCAAAACTGTCGGCTCACCTACAGGGAGCAGTATTTGTGGGGGGGAGACTCTAATTTAGCCCTGGATGAAGTCCTAGATAGATCCGCTCCTAGGTCTACATTTCGTGCTCCTTCTCAGCATAGCGCTGATTTTGCCCCCCTACTACATTCATACAATCTAATAGATTCATGGAGATCTAGTCACCCAAATGAGAAATGTCCCAACACCCAAATATAGTGACAGCAGAATTCGCAAAGTTTTATTCTAAACTTTACGATAAAAATAAGAAATTTGATGTCCTGAAAGCGGAGGAAATGTTTAGAAACATCTCGATCCCCTCGTTGTCGGAAGTCCACAGGGATAAAATAGATAGCCCGATCACAGTGCAGGAAGTGGAAGATGCAATCAAAGCCCTCAAACCCGCTAAGGCACCGGGCCCAGACGGATTTTCGGGGTTATATTTTAAAAAATATGGGGCAATTTTGAGTCCTCATTTGGCGAGATACTATAACCAATTATTTGAAGGCCGGCTACCATTGCCGGAATCGTTACAAGCGACAATTTCCGTAATACCGAAGCCCGATAGAGACCACTCCTCTTGCCAAAACTTTAGGCCTATATCATTAATTAATGTTGATATCAAAATACTGACAAAGATCATAGCTACCAGGATTAACGCATTCATAGCACACTATATCCACCCAGACCACCGGTGGCGCTTATTTACGTGTAGGCAGGCGGGATGAGACCAAACCTTATAGATAAGCGACCTCTTTTTTCAACTATTCCTTAGCAAAAATACGGATTGGTGATTCTAGTGAGTGGGGACTACTTACAATTTGATCTTTGTTTTAAGTATTTAATGGGGTTTGCTAAGATTATAAGGTTCTAGGTTGTACGTCCTTTCCACTCTGCAATTTGGGTTCAATGTTGCGGAATTTATCTTTCATCTCCCTTTTTCAGCTATACGTAGTAGTTGTAAAGGCAAGGGATTGCCTTATCCCCATTACTTGCTTATTTTGTCACATAGATACCCTTAGCACCACATAATTATGGTCATATATGAGTGACCGTGAAGCGGCTTCATTGAGGTTGATGCGTGTTCTGTGCACACAATGTCGGTCACGGGCCTGCTCCCAGTATCCCTTTCTTTGATCACCATGCTCGCGATGAGCGGGTACATATTCCTCATGCCTGCCAACTGCCCTGCCATGTCCGCGTCTCCCTCGCACCTCACTAACCTATGTGCCAATGTTTCTATGTGCTCCTGGCCTTTTTTCTATCCCACCGGATTGTGTATGGCCGAAAGTCTCCTCTTCGCAATGCAGTCGCCCACCACATGTCTCACCACACATAGAGGGATCTCAGCCTTCTTTTGCCTCGCGTTTTGTTTCGGACTCTATAAGCCCGCCTTAATAGGGCCAGGTTCCCTACTGTTGGTCTGATTAATTAGCTAGCCCTTCGATCCACTTGCGGATTCTCTATCTATTGCATCTGCCATTTATGGTTTCCATTGCCAGGCTTCAGTTTACGCAGCTTCCTGTGGCCCGTAGAGCAAAAGCCCCTTAGTACCGTTTACCACAGATCGCTCTCTGTGGTTCTGTTGCTGTCTCCATGCGTTCCTATATGACCATCCTGCGCTGTGTCCTGTCTTCCAGAGGTACCTGATACGATGCATTCTTCCTCTGTGCCTCTCCATTTACGTGTTCCTTGTCCAGCTCCACGCTGTCCCTTACTGTGCTGCCCGTTCCGTCGATCAGCTTTTTGTTACCAGTGTTACTCTGTGTGCTCGCTGTCCCTGCCATAGCGTTGGACGTTCCCTGCACTCCCGGTACCTTTGGCTGCCACCGCAGGACATAATACCATCTCCTGCGGTCTCGTTCAATGAGGGTCTATAGACTCCCCCATCTAGGACTTTCAACTAAATTTTTCTGGAGGGACTTTGATTTCTGTGTCGGTGTGTACCGTTACAGAAACGATCCTGGCTGGATCTGTTCAAGGACCATGGACTGTTCTAATGACTCAGACCCAAATTTTGCTGAGTATGGGTCCTCAACTACAGCAGTATATGACTTTTCTTGGAGAACCGAAGGACCGCAAGGCGGTTTAACATACCGCTGCTCCGACCATGCTGATATAACTCCATGCGGCTATCCGCCAGACACCTATACCCTTTCATCGAAGTCACTTGTCATATGTGTCGCTCCGGCTTTTCTACACACGAGCACATATTATGCAGGATTTCTCCATGCCTGCTTGAATGCTGTGTTGTCTGATTTGATCACGCAAACTCTTCATAAAGTCGGCTCAAATCTGTCACCTGTGCTACGCTTCCGGTCCCGGCTGTCCACAACCAACGTCGGCTATTGCACCGCTGCTCCTCAGCTCTCCCCATGATACGTATATCGCTGGTCTTTTCCTATTCAGAACCACTCCAGTTTTCCATGGTCCGCTAGTCGCTTCCACCGCCTCTGCCACATTGTTTACTCCACTCGTGCATCGTGCTCCCATTCGATTTTGGTCACCGCCTCCGTGCTCCACCGGCTCCCTTCACACAGACCGGTTCTACACGTGGTCTCACCGGCCCTCCCATGAGGCTCGCTCCAGTGTCTCAATGGTCTTCTTGCCCTTCCCATCGACAGCGTCGCCTCCAGGTCTCACTACACGGCTTTGTATTCCAGATGGTCCGCTTCCATGCTGTTCACACGGCTTTACAGATGGTCTTTGTCTCCCCAGCGTCTCCACCGGCCTACCGAGCGTGCGTGCCAGTGTCTCATAGTCCTCTTCCTTTTCCCCCCTTTTTTTCCTGTACAACGATCGGTTGCTCCAGCCTGGTATTTCCCCACCGTTTGCCTCCCTCCCTACCATTTGAGGTCGATCACAGCCTTTGTCCTTCCACCGTGTCCCTTCTCCATCGATTTTGGTCGCTACAGTGTATTAACGGTACTCCCACCCCCTTTTGTTTCATGTGTTAGCTCAGACCGTCTTTCCACCGGATTCTTGCACCAGTTGTTGTCGCTCACAGTGCCTTCCCGGTATTCTTCCCAGAGGACCGCTCTACACCTTGTTATCTACCCGGCCTTCCCAGAGGCTTGACTACCAGTCTCCCTCTAATGGGTCTTCCCACAAGCGCACCTTCCCGACTTGCGTCGTACAGCGGTTCCCAGGCCTTAACATTTCGCACTGGACCGCACCACGTGTATGACACCGTGCCTCCTCTTTTCCCTATCTACTTGAGGTCGCTACCCGTGTTTATCACCCGGCCTCTTACCACCTTTGTACTCGCTTTCCTCGCCTCCACCTCTTCAGTCTGCCTCCTTTCTACCGGACTTACCCCCCCATTCTCCCCCCCTCCCGAGAGCCGCTCTGTCAAGGTGCTCTCCACCGGCTTTTTTCCAGAGAGTTGGTTACGGAGTACGCTCCTAGCCTTCGACTTCTTACCGTCGGCATACCAGGATCTGACAAACGAAGGCCTCGCGTGCGCTGCCAAGCTGCCTCCAGAAGCTCCGCCTCGCTCTGCAGGGGTCCTATCCTACTTGACATATGATGGGTCCCTGCCCCGCTTCCTATATGAGTCCCTGACTTCTCAGTCTTCTCCTCGTCGCTTCTGTCCCTTTTTCCCCCCCGCGTCACCCACCAGCCTCCTTTTCCTGTGAATTTCGAGGTGGTTTTGTCCTTGTTCTTGCTATGTGGTCCTCTGTTTTGCGTCCTTCATCTCTCTTAGGTGTTCCCGTTAACCGAGATGAATTGGATTGGAGGCCCCACGAACAAAGATGGCTGATATTGATAGCCCTAGCCAGAAGCAGCGTGTTCGGTCCACTCCTCACACACTTGCGGCTCCTGCGTCGTCCCGGTTTTTCGCGTACTTTTTTTTGGCAATCTGCGGTGCTCCCGTCGATCCATTTAGAGGCCCCAGCGGAGTGGTACACCCTGCTCCGCTGATGCCCAGTTCCCCCGTCTCCCTTGCTCTCACTTACCTCTCCTGGCATCCCTGTCTGTGCTACGCTTCCCGGCGTGTAGGCCGCACGCCTCCTTGCCTGCAGTCGCCACACTCTCACCACTAGAGGCCTGCGCGGACTCTCTCAAGCCTTAAAGGGCCAGCGTTCCTCCTGATTGGCTCCTGCTAATCTGCTCGCCCTTCGCCCTCCCTCTCTCCCTGCCGATCTTCATCTTAGGATCTCCTATGGTTTCCATGCCAGGCTTCCCTAAGCCGTTCCTGTGGAAGAGGAAAGCCCATTAGCGTTTCCAGACGCTTTCCTGTGTTTCTGTGTGTCTCCAGCGTTCCCATACGCTCCTGGTGTGTCCTGTCTTCCAGCGTTCCCATACGCTTCCTGCTGTGCCTTCCAGGGTTCCAGTCCAGCTGTGTCTGCAGTCCGTGCCAGCGTTACCAGTGTTCCTCTGTGTTGCTGCTGTCATCCCAGGCTTGGACTGTTTCCTGCACTTCCCTGTACCTTGGCTGCCACCGCAGGCCTCATACCATCTCCTGCGGTGGTCCAGAGGGTCCACTGGTCCACAGACTCCTCCCTCCGGACTCTTCCCATAGAGACTTTTAGTTCTGTTGTCTGTGTGACCCGTTACAATGCGCTTTATTCGCAGATGACATCCTATTGACGTTATCTTCCCCTCTCACCTCGCTCCCCAATTTATTCCAGATACTAAATAAGTTTTCGGCTATATCGGGCTTGAAAGTCAATCACGGTAAATCCGTGGCCCTAAACATCTCCGTTCCTCCTCCAATGGCTAAATTGTTGCAGACAAACTTTAAGTTTCAATGGAAAGAAGATAAGCTTCCGTATTTGGGTATGTTTTAGACCATTTCCATCGACAATCTATTTTCTGCCAACTTTAAACCATTATTTCACATGCTGAGAAGAGACATGAATAGGTGGGCGAACTTGAATCTTTCGTGGCTAGGCCGTATAGCGGCCATAAAGATGACTCTACTACCGAAATTGCTTTACTGCTTTCAGACGGTTCCGATCGATATACCTACTGATAGTCTAAAAGCGTTACAAGGAGATATAAATAAATGTATATGGGGACCAAGAAGGAGTAGAATCTCGGCAAACACACTATACACGTCCAAGACACAAGGAGGTCTAGGAGCGGGTAACTTACTTAGATATTACTATGCATCTAGATTGTCTCCCTTGGTGACTCTGCATAAGAAAGGAAATTTACCCCATTGGACACAAATTGAACAGTCCGCTTGTCCGCAGCTGCCGATCGACGCTTTGCCTTGGGAGAGACCCTTGATCATGCGCCCACTCCTCTCTATGCTATCACTCTGGGATAGAGCCAAACGTAGTTTTAGGCTACAGTCACCTCACAGCCCGGCTGCTAGAATACTGAATAACCCTAGACTTATCCCTGGCCAACAACCCCTGGTGGGAGGATAAAGGTTTATACCGTATAGGGGACTTTTAGGATAGACTAGGCCTTCGATCGCTGGAATCTTATAAATCCAAATATGATATACCAGAAAAAGAAGTGTTCAGATTTCAGCAGATCCACCATTTCCTACAGAAGTTGAGAGAAGCGTGCCCTGACATCACCATACATACGGTCTTTGAAGGTATATGTCTGACGCAAGCTGGACTTCCCCATACTCTTTCCACCATTTACAAAATTCTTAATGACCAATCGGAGAAATTGGGTTATATGTTAGCATGGGAAGAAGACTTACGTATGTCCTTTTCTTTAAGAGAATGGCAAGACATGGCAGAAAACACAGCAAAAAAAGCTAACTATAAAGTACTACTCCGCTGGTATATGGTCCCAGCCCGCATAGCGCAAGCAGTTCCTACCTATTCTCCGTTGTGTTTTAGAGGCTGTGGTAGTAGGGGTACTCACTTTCATATATGGTGGGAATGTCCTAAAATTCGAAGATACTGGAGGAGACTTTATAATATGTTATACTCCATAACAATGATAAACCTGACTCTATCACCCAGCCATGCACTATTGAATGAAAGAATTCCGGATACTTCTGCTTCTGTAAGGAGGTTTATATCATTTTTTTTTCTAGCAGCTAAAATTGCGATTGCTTTCTCCTGGAAGAAGGTCGCGGTCCCCATGGATCTGATCAAACATAAACTAATGTGGATAATGGTAAATGATAACCTTTATTGCTCAGTACAGGATAAAATGACATTATTCAATGACACATGGCAGATGTGGATAACTTACCAATCAAGAGTTTAACCTCAATGATGATAAAATGCACTCGATAGGATCCCCCCATCCCCCCTGGTCTTCCTATTTCCCTCCTCTCCTTGATGTTTTTCCCCTTTCCCTTCTGTCTTACAAAGATGATAGCTGTTAATATAGAAGTACAATGCATTCGGCAGGTCTCTTTTTTGTCTCCACATGATAGCTTTGCCAGACTAGCCGTGGTTTGTTTATTGAAATGTGCGATGCTTGTATATGATACCCCCCACTCCCCCCTTTTTCGTTTCTGTACCCTTCCCCCCCCCAAAAAAAATTCATGGAAAAATTAATAAAAAACATTGTGAACCAAGTACAGGAGGACGGTCTCAAAGTTCCGATGCCCAAACACTTCTACATTCACCCGCTTTTGAAAGTGGTGCCTGGGGAGTTGCATAGCCGAACGCTGTTGTTAAGACTCGAACACGCATTGGGGGGGTGAAAGCCGTCTTCTCCCTGTCTCCGCGCCATGGCCACTTGCCAGTAGCCACTGGTCAATCCAGGGTGGAGAAGAATAGGCACTGACCCTAGGGCTGCGAGGGTTTCCTCGATTCGAGGCAGGATAGGCATCCTTGTGGTGATATTGTTTGATCTTTCTATAGTCAACACAGAATCGAAGGTTCCATCCTCTTTTTCACAAGGACCAGTGGGGCAGCCCATGGCTGGTGACTCTCCCCGGATAACGTTGGCTGTCTTCATCTCTTGTACCAGCTTCTCACCTCTGGTAGCGGGCTGGAGGTATGGCGGTATCGCTCCCTTGATAGGGGGTGAGAGCCAGTAGGGATCTATGCTGGATCAGGGTAGTCGGCCCAAAATCCAGTGGGTGTTTGCTGAAGGCCTGTTGCTTCATCACGACATCTAGGACAACTTGTACTTGGTCTCCGGATTAAAAAAATCGTCGTCTCCAATATGAGCCAGCCACCAGAATTGCTCGGCAGACTCACCTTCAGCACTTTTGTTTCACCTCCAGTTGTTGGAGGCAGACAGAGAGTTTCCACCAAGTCTCAGGATACCGCTGAAGAAGTGGCCACGCTTGGTATCTTCTCAGATCACTGGGGAATCTCCCATATTTAGCAGTCTGATGGGTACTTGTCCTCAGGGATACATGTGACCAGGCTCCTGGCGGCTAGAATTGGCCAGGTCTTCATCAGCTGTAGAGGTTATACTATCGCCTGGTAGTCTTGACCTTAAACGCCCTGCAGGCCCCGACACCATACAACGTCACAGTCCCAGGTTGAGGCGGACAGGTTGGGGATCGTATTCCGGCGCTCCTGCAGATTCACATTAGGCCAGCAAACTTACTGTTGCGCCGCTAGAACCTGCATAGTCTCCTTCCTGAATTAACCTTCCGGGAACCGTTGGCCCTGTTGGCAAAGTTCGTGGAGGAGCCTTCAGCACTTCAGGTAAGCAGTTGCAGAGGACATTGGTACACCAGTACCAGGGAGAAGTTACGTCTCAGGCACTTGTGTCACCACTACCCGCCTGTCTAGTTAACTCTGTGTCTCCAATGGTTAGTGTGGGCTCCAGTAGCCGCGGATAGGGACTGTTTTCCATTGTACAATTTTTCAAGTACCTGCGGAGCTGGATTAAGGATGCTCCTCTTGTAATCTCTCGAGGTAGCTCCGGAGGGTGGTCACTTGAGAACCGGTATCAATTAGCCGGGGTAGGGTAACTCCGTTGATGGTTACTGAACCATGGGGCGAGTCCCCACGAACCGGGCATCCAGTTGGCATCTCGGGAACTTCAGGTTTTCTTCCCTTGGAGGTCGTCCCTTAGCTCCAAGGTGTTTGTCGTTTAACGATGACATTCCATTCTCTTCATGCCCGTATTTATATGGCAGTAGCTGCCACGCTCGCGGGTTCTTTCCGACATCCAGGTGTTTAAAGACCTTGCCTCCCTTGGCGCGGTTTTGGCTGGGAGTCACGAGGGGTAGCTGACCTTACAGAGTTCTCTGGTGGTTCCTCTTGTTGGAGATGTTTATTCTCCAACTGAGACAATCGTCGAGTATTTTACTCATGGTGTCCCCCAGGGTATGTACCTGTTCTGCTAGGACAGCACACTTCCCCGCATGCCGCAGGAGGAGGTGAGGTCGAATGCGTGGAATGACACGCTAGAGCAGAGTCTCCATCTCCACACGGATTCGCTCTTTTTCTTCTCGCAGGTCCCAGTAGGGCGGTCGTCCCTAATAAGTCCTATGGGCAATTCCTTGAATCAAGAAAGAGGCCTGGGACATGTTGAGAAGAGATGATCTTTGTGGACACCTTTTTTGATCTATCAACAAGTCCATTTGAATTGTTCCCTCAGGGTTGATCAGAGGTTTCAGCTTTTTGGGTTCAAGACGGGTTATGCCTGCCTGGTCTCCTGTCGAGGAGGGCAAAGTCTCGGAGGGACTCTTGGGGCTTCTGTCTTTTCCCATGAAGAATGTGCTGTTCAAGTACGGCCGTTAACACTTGTCAAAGGTGTCTGTCGCAGAATCGATTGAGAATTTGGACCCACATTAGGGCGCGTTTCGGGGTCCAAGATTTGACTTCCCGGAGAGCGGGCCTATCAAACTGCCGGTTAGAGGATGCCCACTTGCTGTTCCTCTGTGAGCGGGTACAGGGCGAAGGTGGCCCAAAACTTTGTCTCTGAATTCCGAGGAGATGTGTGGTGATTCTCCCTCGTAGTGGGGTAACAGGGGCGCCACAGTATATGGCATAGTCTAGGGGCATCATGGTGGGAGGTCACCGGGGACACTGGCTGTAAGGGCTGAAGGGACTCTCTGCGGGCTAACATGCCTACCGGTAATCCGGAGGGAGGGACCAGGGACGAGACCTGCTGCTATCCCGATCTTCGGCCTGGCTGACATGATTGAGCTAGCTAATGAGTTCTAAGGGGACACAATTGTCTGTTTGCTATGGGCGAGTGCCGGATAATGGGGAATTGGGCCTTTATGAGCAGTCATATTTCCTGGGCAGGTGAGCCAATTACCTAGCGTCTTTAAACTTAGAACTTCCCAGCGGTACGCTACTCAGGCTCATCTCGCGGTGCAGAAGAATCCGTTCCGATGTCTGGAGGCGCCGGGAGCTACAACAGCGGTGATCGCTGGTGTTTCTCCTCAGTCACAGCGACACGTGCGCCGGGACTATCCAGTGGAACGCCGCTGGCTGCAGGCTGAGGCACGACCTGCGGCTCGAAATAACAGATGGGCCGATTAACCCTATTCGTTGCGTGCTGCCCCCGCTCTCTAAGCTACGGTTCTCGCGCCCACACGCGACAGGGGGTGGAGCTTGACGATGGCCTCTGGAGTTTCCTCCCTCTCCGCAGTGAAGTTTTGCGGACTGGAATTATATTGCTGCGCCACACTCCTGAGGTAAATGCTTCCGGCACTGACGGACCGGTATGTTGCAGTGCTGGAAAGTCTGGTCGGCAGGGATTAACCCTGGAGGCTGAGCGGACGCTCAACAAGCCCTATCAGTGTCAGCAGTTTAATAACATCATGTGGGAAATAGCACACTACTTGGGCCTAATAACCAGGATGCGCAGGTTAGGCCAGCACAGTTAAATTTGGTAATAAAGTACAGTCATTAGATGCCAGAATAAGACGAAGTGAATCCTGTTCGTGACGCCACTGCAAACATCCCCCACCGGGCTAGCCGTTTTTCGGGGCCTGGAGTCAGCCGGGGCCCGCAGTACCTGAGTGGCTGGCGGTTGCGGCCTAGGCACGCTAGTGTCACGGTGCTTGGTATGGGGAACCGGAGGGCTGTCCTACAGCCTGGCAGGTCTCCAGCAGGGTGGTGTTGGCAAGAAATGATGAGGGAGAGTCTGTTATTGCGGTTCTCCCTGTGTGGTGGACAGGGTGCCCTTGATGGTGACAGCCATAGTAGCAGGGACCAGACGGAGGCAGACATTGAACAAAAATAACTTACAGTTCTTTATTGGAACCGACAAGAACAGTGGATAACGTGCCCAATGAATCTTAACCATGGTGGAATGCTGGGGGTGCACTTGGAGAGGGAACCACAGGGATTGATCACCAGCCTGGATGCAGGGGCAGGCTGGGAGGTAGCTGTGTCCTAGTAGGATGCTTCAGCTTGTCCTGGGTTACTTTAGATATCACCCTTGAAGGTAGGATGATACCCCTTTCCTCTCACTAACTCCTCAGAGCTCTACTGTCTCTCTGCTCTGTCTGACTGGACTGCTCTCTAGAACTTTCCTGACCAGGGGTTTTATTTCTCCCACTGGTCAGGTGGTGGCTACTCCTCCAATTTCATTCCAGCTTACAATACAATATTAGAACAGATGTGATTGGCTGATGGAAGGACATCACATTAAACAATTAACTCCTGCCTTCCCAGGCAGGATCTACTGCTGCAGTGTTCCCTGTGTTGTGTAGTGACCTGCTGTGGGGTTGATCAGACTCCACACAGGTTGTGAGCTACATATTGGGACGTATTCGCAACAACCCCTCTGCCTTGCATCGGCAGGGGTGTTGCACATGTATCTCATGTCTCCACCTCACATGTATGTCATGTCTCCACCCCCCACATGTATCTCATGTCTCCACCCCACATGTATGTCATGTCTCCACCCCCCACATGTATCTATTTCTCCACAACATGTTTCTGTCCCCACCCCCACATGTATCTACATGTCTCCACCCCCCAATGTATCTCATGTCTCACCCCCAGCATGTACATCTCAGGTTACCCACCCCACATGTAATCTCATTCTCCACTCCCCAATGTATCCATGTCCATTCCCCCACATGTTGTCATGTCTCCACCCCCCCAAATGTATCCTTCATGTCTCCACTCCCACATTTTTCTCATGTCTCCACCCCTCCAAGTATCTCATGTCTCCACCCTCACATGTTATCTCATGTCTCCACCCCCTCACAGGTATCTCATGTCTCCACCCCCCCAGTATCTCATGTCTCCACCCCCCACATGTATCTCATGTCTCCACCCCCCACATGTATCTATGTCTCCACCCCTCACATGTATCTCATGTCTCCACCCCCCACATGTATCTCATGTCTCCACCCCACATGTATCTCATGTCTCCCACCGTCCATCTCCACCCCCCACAGTATCTCATGTCCACACTCCCCACATGTATTCTCATGTCTCCACTACCCCACTATTATCTCATGTCTCCACCCCCCACATGTATCTCATGTCTCCACCCCCACAATGTCAATCTCATGTCTCACCCCACATGTATCTCATGTCTCCCACCCCCACATTATCTCATGTCTCCAAATGTATCTCATGTCCTCCCCCCTACCACATGTATCTCATGTCTCCACCCCCCACATTATCTCATGTTCCACCCCCCCATGTTCTATGTCCCCCACCAACATGTATCTCATGTCTCCACCCCCCCACATGTATCTCTTTCTCCACCCCCCACAGGTATCTCATGTTCCCCCTCCACCCCCCACATGTATCTCATGTCTCCACCCCCACATGTATCTCATGTCCTCGCACCCCCCCACATGTAATCTCATGTCTCCACCCCCCACATGTAGCCATGTCTCCACCCCCCCATGTACTCATGTCCCACCCCCCCATGTATCTCACTGTTTTCCCCTCCACCCCCACATGTATCTCATGTCTCCACCCCCCACATGTATCTCATGTCTCCACCCCCCACATGTACCTCATGTCTCCACCCCCCACATGTATCTCATGTCTCTGGCCCCCGCATCCCTGTTATCGATGTTTTCGCAATCCTCGTCCCTGACGCTGTGTCGGTCTCCTCCCCGCAGGTCCTTTGCCCTTGTTGTCTCCACCCCATGATATCTTGGTCACTCCCCTTACTGTCTCCACCCACTGTCTCTCCTGTGTTGTCTCCACCCCCTGATGTCTTGGCCACTCCCCTTACTGTCTCAGCTGTCTCTGTCTCTCCCCTGTTGTCTCCACCCCCTGATGTCTTGGCCACTCCCCTTACTGTCTCTGTCTTTCCTGTGTTGTCCTCTGTCCCCACATTTTTCTGTATCTGATGTAACATCCTGCTTACATTGTATTAAAGGACATCTCGCCGGCCCTCACCACCAGGGGCCACATCGGACGGCCACGACCAATATCCTCGTGTATTATTATATATTTATCAGGAGTCGGTTTCTGCCCCAGTCATTTACCACCAGTAGGGGGCGCCTCATTATCCCCAATGACACTGCCCACCCAATACAAGAGGGGGTTAGGAGGAGTCGCACCAGGAGCCCCAATGTGGGGACAGGTGGGTGGCCGGCAGTGTGAGGGGAATCCAGAGCAGAGGTGCAGCGTGAGAGGAGAGTTCACACATTGCGTTGCATTTGCATTTTTTGTTTTTTTATGAATTTTTGTTGCATTCTAAAGGCTTCACCCATCATCACGCGCTGAGGTTACGTTCGTCTCTGTTGCATTTGCTAAAACACAATGTAACCTCAGAGCGTTATCAAGGCTGCAGCCTCTGGAATCCGTCAAAAAAACGCAACGCCTGGTGTGAACGCGGGAGGTGGGGTTTTTTTGTGCATCTTTCACATTCCGTTTTTTGCGTCCTTGTAAAACGCATCCGTTTTGAATTTTGGCTTTTTAAATGGGTTTTTGGATAAAGTGTCTGAACCCGGTAACAAGGTGTTTTGTCCTGCTTTTTTTGTGTCTGCTCGTTTTTTGGGTGTTTTTTATTGTTTTTTTTAATCGCTGCATTTTGTGGTCTGCGTTTTGAAATGCGCCGATTCATGCATAAAGAGCAGTGGAGATTGTTGCCTAATTACATTGTTTACTAAAACGCAACACAAAACGCAGCCGGGACCCCAGCCTGGGAGCATGCGGGCCTCCCTGGGGGTTTTTTTTTGTTCCTGGTTTGACATCACAACCGTCCTGAAACTGAACATATGAAATCGCAACGTCCCCCCAGGACCATCCCCCCCACCCATTATAGGCTCCTCCCACCCCTCCCAGACCCTGGACACCGGCTCCTCCCGCATCATCACAAGAACAATTAACTCAGGAAATTCTTCAGTTTATGAATACAACCCAAATCGACATTCACCGAGAAAAACTCCAAACGAACCCCGGAGAGAAGAGAAGAAGGCGGAACAGCAGCCGCACACAGAGTCGCAGGTTACATCTCAGCCCCCCCAGACACAGGGCAATGACACTACTGCTCTCTGTTATCAGCCATTCTATCCCGGCATCCCGGCGGAGTGACGTAGACAGGTGCATGGGATATGTGTCTCCTTATCTATATATAGTCCGTACAACATCTCCCACCTTCAGGTAAGGTTAAGGGCTGTGCAGGTGCTGCAGGGTCCCCGCAGAGCCGCGCGGTATAACCCCCCTTCATTGTGCGTCTGTATTGGCTTCTGGGGAATTATTGCGCTCCTCCGAGTGACATGATTTAATTTAATAATTTTACAAAGCTCAGCGCAGGTCACATACCGAGGGCATTGGCCAAGTTCTGTTACTGTGGTATCAGTTTGTGCTTTGCTGGCCAGTAATGGATGATAGTGGAGTCAGGTGAATATCCAAAGAATAGCACTGTTACTCTGCGTATCGCTGCTGCTGTCCGACCCTGGGGTTAGGCAGAGGTTACGTGGGGTTATGAGGCAGAGGGAACGGGGTAAATGGGCAGAGGTGACGGGGTTAATGAGGGAGGGGGGGTTCATTACCCATCTGCCCATATCGCACCATTTAGTGCCTTGGTCTAGTCTCTAATATGTAGAGCCTAGTGTTATCCGGTCTGTGAATAAAATACCAAATATACAGTAAGACTGACACACAGGTGGACGACACAGGCAGGCATCTGTCAGCCGTGGGTCAGGTCAGTTGGTGGAGTGTCAGCTCTGCGGGTCAGGGGTCAGTGGTGGAGTTGTCAGCTCTGTCGGGTTCAGGGGCAGGTGTGGAGTGGCAATGCTCTGCTGGTCAGGTCAGTGGTGGAGTGGTCCTCTGGGGTCAGGGTACATGTCACTGCTGGGCAGGGTTCACAGAACTGGAGGCTGCTGGTAGGCTGGCTAGTCGTTGTGGTCACACTGATACATGGAGGCTGCTGGCAGGGGTCAGTGGTGGAGTGTCAGCTCTGCGGGTCACACCTGATACCTGGAGGCTGCTGGCAGGGGTCAGTGGTGGAGTGTCAGCTCTGTGGGTCACACTGATACCTGAGCGGCCTCGGCAGGGGTCAGTGTGGAGGTCAGTCTGTCGGGCAATGCGTGGTGGGTGTCACACTCGACGGTCACAGTGACTGGGGCTGCTGGCAGGGGTCAGTGGTGTGTGCGTCGTCTGGGGTCACCTGACGAATGAGGCTGCGGGCAGGGCAGTGAGTGTCAGCTGTGTGGTCAATGGTTGCGAGTCCACCGATCAGACTGCTGCTGCAGGGGTCAGTGGTGGATGTCAGCAGGTCCTTGGTCAATACCGAGCTGCTGCAGTCCTGTGGAGTTGTCAGCTCTGCGGTCACACACGGATCATGGAGTGCTTCGGGCAGGGTCAGTGGTGAGTGTCAGCTCTGCGGTCACAGAGGTCGTGGGGAGGTTCACCATGGGGTCAGGGGTCCGTGATGGTGAGTCACTCTGCGGTCCGGTCGTGGGGGTGCTCTTCGGCAGGGGTAGTTCGCTCGGAGTGGAATCACTCTGTAGGTCAGCACTGATACTGATGCTGCTGCTAGGGTCTTGGTGAGGTGTCAGCTTTGCAGTGTTGTGAGTCTGTGCGGGTCACACTGATACCTGAGAGGCTGGCAGGGTCAGTGGTGGAGTTCATCTCGGGCCACACTGTAGACCTGGAGGCTGCGGGTCAGGTAGTGTCCAGCTCGGTGGGAAGGGTCAGTTGGAGTTCACTACTGACGATGGCTAGGCAGGGGTCCCTGTGGATTCACCTGCGGGAGGATCGTGGTGATTGCGCCTTGGGCAATAATACGGGGGTGCTGCAGTCAGGGGTTCCCGGGCAAGGTCAGGTGGTGCACCTCGTCCATTGATTGGCTGCTGGGTTGCCCCTCCTCCTGTTCGGCCTGGGCCGCTATTTACATCCAGTGCTTGCATCATTCATCTCTTCATATAAACAGCCCCTGCCGCCTGGGACACAGCTGAGAGCAGATCCTACCTGCTGCACCCAGTGCTGCTCCACATTGCCCAGGACACGGCACACCTACAGGTAACCACTGCCCACTTGCATGTAGGGGGACCTCGAGGAGGGGAATGCTCGCACTCGTCCTGAGAGGAATCTCTGCGATCTGGACGGAGGAGGAGATGCTCTGCAGAGCTCTGGATACTGTGAGGAGGAGATGCTCTGCCGAGCCTGGATACTGTGAGAGAGGGGAATGTTCTGGCAGGAGCTCTGATACTGTGAGAGGGGAGATCCTGCATAGTCTGCGTTAGGATGCTCGCATAGCCTATTATACTGGGTGAGGAGGAGACCCTGAAGCGATAGCTGCCCTGTTTGTTTGCAGAAGCTCTGATACTGGGAGCAGTGAGAATGTTCTGCAGAGCTCTGGATACGGTGAGGAGGGGAGATGCTCTGCAGAGCTCTGGATACTGTGAGGAGGTGAGATGTTCTGCAGAGCTCTGGATACGGGAAGAGAGGGAATGTTTCTGCAGACGCTATCGTGGAAGGTGTGCAGAGCTTGTCACTGTTCAGAGACTCTGCCGTACTGGATTGGAAGAGTAGATGTCTGCGACATCTCGGTCTAGTCTACATAAGGAGATGTTCTGCTAGCTCTGGATACTGAGAGGGGTGAGATGTTTCTCATAGGCTTCTGGATATGGTGAGAGAGGTGAGATGTTCTGCAAGCTCTGGATACTGTGAGGAGGGGAGATGTTCTGCAGAGCTCTGGATACTTGTGAGAGGAGGTAGATGTCTTGCAGAGCTCTGATATGTGAAAGGAGATGCTTCTGCAGGCATCATGGAGTCTTTTGAGGGGTGGAGTGTTCTTCATGACTCTGTTTGGTGAGTTTGGGGAGATGTTCTGCAGAGATCTGGATATTGTGAGGAGGTGAGATGTTCTGCAGAGCTCTGGATACTGTGACGTGGGGATCTGTTTTCTTGCAGATGATCTGGATATGTATGGAGTGAGATGTTTCTGCAGAGCTCTGGATAATTGTGAGGAGGTGAGATGCTCTGCAGAGCTCTGGATATTGTGAGGAGGTGAGATGTTCTGCAGATCTCTGGAATCTGTGACGTGGGGAGATGTTCTGCAGAGATCTGGATATTGTGAGGAGGCGAGATGTTCTGCAGAGCACGGGATACTGTAAAAAGGGGAGATGTTCTGCAGAGCTCTGGATACTGTGAGTTGGTGAGATTTCTGCAGGTCTCTGGATATTGTGAGAGGTGAGATGTTCTGCAGAGCTCTGGATATTGTGAGGAGGTGAGATGTTCTGCAGACCCTGATACTGTGAGGAGGTGAGATGTTCTGCAGAGCTCTGGATATTGTGAGGAGGTGAGATGTTCTGCATAGCTCTGGATATTGTGAGGAGGTGAGATGTTCTGCAGAGCTCTCAGTATGTGTGAGGATGTGAGATGCTCGCAGACCTTGGATCTGTGAGGAGGGTGAGATGTTCTCAGAGCTGTATATGATGTGGGGGGGGGGTATATAAATCTGCACTTATTGCAGGGGGAGCTGTAACTCCGTGTATATGAATATGACAGTGATGCGATCTCTGCAGCAGGATTTGTCCTTGTGATATAATTAGCAGTAGAGAATGTTTTTCCTCAGTTCCCATAAATCTCCATGTGACTGCGGTGTTATAACTGCGTCTCATTATCCAGCCTGCAGGAGACAGAGGGTTAATGACACATGAAGGGTCAGGGTAAGGGGGTGGGGTTATGTCAGGGATCTAGTGATGTCACAGGGTAAGGGGGTGGGTTATCTCTGGGATCTAGTGATGTCCCAGGTCAGGGTGGGGTTACTCTCAGGATCTTTGATGTCCCCGGGGTTTCAAGGGGGTGGGTTATCTCAGGATCTGGTGATGTCACACGTGATGGGGTGGGTTTATCTCAGGATTGGTGGATTGTCACAGGGTGAGGGTTTGGGGTTTATCTCGAGGAATCTGGTATGTCACAGGGTAAGGGGGTGGTTTCTTCAGGGATCTGGTGATGTCACAGGGTAAGGGGGTGGGGTATCTCTGGATCTAGTATGTCACAGGTAATTGGGTGGGGTTATCCTCTGGGATCTATTGATGTCCCAGGTACGGGGGTGGGGTTATCTCAGGACCTGTGATGTCACAGGGGTAAGGTGGGTGGGACTATCCTCGGGATCTATTGATGTCACAAGGGTAAGGGGGTTGGTTATGGTCAGGGACCGGTGATGTCACAGGGTAAGGGGGTGGGGTTATCTCAGGGATCTGGTGATGTCACAGGGTAAGGGGGGTGGGTTATCTCAGGGATCTGGTGATGTCACAGGGTAAGGGGGTGGGGTTATCTCAGGACTGTGATGTCACAGGCATAAGGGGGTGGGGTTTCTCGGGACTGTGCTGTCACAGGTAAGGGTGTGTGTTACTCAGGGATCTATGATGTCCCAGGGTAAGGGGGTGGGTTTCCTCAGGATCCGGTGATGTCCCAGGGTAAGGGGGTGGGGTTATCTCAGGGATCCGGTGATGTCACAGGGTAAGGGGGTGGGGTTATCTCAGGGATCCGGTGATGTCACAGGGTAAGGGGGTGGGGTTATCTCAGGGATCCAGTGATGTCACAGGGTAAGGGGGTTGGGTTATCTCAGAATCCGGTGATGTCACAGGGTAAGGGGGTGGGGTTATCTCAGGGATCCCTTTAGTGATGTCACAGGGTAAGGGGGTGGGGTTATCTCAGGGATCTAGTGATGTCACAGGGTAAGGGGGAGGGGTTATCTCAGGGATCTAGTGATGTCACGTAAGGTGTGGGGTTCTCTCAGGATCCGGTGATTTCACAGTGTAAGGGGTTGGTTACTCCGGGATCCGGTGATCACAGGGTAAGGGGGTGGGGTTATCTCTGGGATCTAGTGATGTCACAGGGTAAGGGGGAGGGGTTATCTCTGGGATCTAGTGATGTCACAGGGTAAGGGGGTGGGGTTATCTCAGGGATCTAGTGATGTCACAGGGTAAGGGGGTGGGGTTGTGGTGATGGGGGGTCCCTGATTATTATTGCTAACGGTCTCCACGGAGGAAACAAAGTATAAATGTGGATGTAACATATTGTACATTGAGAAGCTGTGAGTGTAATGTACGTAATACCCCAGGCGGGGGCGTCACTGGAGGGGTGCAGGCGGGTGCGGAGGCTTAGGGGCCCAGGAGGTGTCACTTTCCCATATGAGAAGACCAGTGCCATATACCAGACATTATGGCACAGACTTGGCACCGGGGCCCATCCGCTTCTAGTTACCCCGGGACCCCTGTTGATATAGTGACTGGTAGAGGGGCCCCAGGAGGGACCCAGCGCTGCCCGGGGGGGGGGGGCAGCCCTTAGGCTCCCTGTCAGGACTGCACACAATAAAAAACCTCAAAATGTCAAAGAAAAGTCAAAAGAAACCCAGGGGCCCCAGAGACGTGGCATGCCCGGGCTCCTGCACCTTGTAGGACGTACACCCTGGTATGTCATCACATTGCCTCATACACGGCCCCCGGAGCAGTGACGCAGGAAACCCTCATGGCTGCCGATTAACCCAGGCACCAGCTGTGGTGACGAGTCCCCGAGCAGCAGCCGGAACCTTCTTCTTCCTGGTGCATGTAAGTGCATTGTCCGTGTATAATGCACGGTGCGGGGAGTCACTAAGATCATGCGCCCGATATCCTGCATGTGTCACTTCACCGCTCAGGTCCCAGGAGTTCACCTTCTTCTTCCTGGTGCATGTAAGTGCTTGATCTTGCGACACAATTTGAAAGTTAAATCCTGCGCTCAGTCCGAATCAGTCGGATGCTCTGACAGCCCGCCACCAAAATCCGATGACTTGCAACACAAACCCCTGTTAAATACCTGTCACAGTGGCACAAATCCCAAAAATGTTGGAAAAACCGACAAAAGTGCGGCCACGGCCCCTTAGTAAATGAGCCCCATGAGGTCTTCCCTAGGTTTTGGTAGGTTCCCTCACAATAAGATGTTTATTGTTTCCTAAAAAGTAACAGAATATTCACAAGACCCATATGAAGGTTATAAAGAATTGGGGTAGGAGTACTGGATCATGGGAGGATCATGGGAGCTGTAAACCCAAAACGATATGAGGAATCCGACCCGCAGCTTCTCCCTTGTCTTTCAGGTGACCCCCCATGCCCTGCGCTGCACCACGTGTGACTCTACTGGAGGCGGCTTTACAGTCATATGGCCATGGCTAAGGTGCGTGCATCGTATAGACTGTATATTACATCATCTGTACGTTATATAAGATACAGAGAGATTCCTCATATGTAAATATTTACACAAACTTCCAGGCGTTTTATTTATATTTTATGTGATAAAGAAACACAAAGTATCAAAGGGCAAAGATAATGATACGTGTGCTGAGTGTATGTATTCACCTATTCATCTCCTCTGTACATCTAGAGGCTGGAGGTTCCCCCATTCTTCTCTGTACATCTAGAGGCTGGAGGTTCCCCCATTCTTCTCTGTACATCTAGAGGCTGGAGGTTCCTCCATTCTTCTCTGTATATCTAGAGGCTGGAGGTTCCCCCATTCTTCTCTGTACATCTAGAGGCTGGAGGTTCCCCCATTCTTCTCTGTACATCTAGAGGCTGGAGGTTCCTCCATTCTTCTTTCTCCTGTACTCTAGAGGCTGGAGGTCCCCCAATTCTTCTCTGTACGTCTACGAGGCTTTTGAGGTTCACCCATTCTGCTCTTACCATCTAGAGGCTGTGAGAGTTCCCCCCCATTCTTCTTTGTACAGTCTAGAGCTGGAGGTTCCCCCCCCCATTCTTCTCTGATCATCTAGAGGCTGGAGGTTCCGCCACCATTCCTTCTCTGTACATTCTAAGGCTGGAAGGTTCCCCCCTTCTTTCTCTGTATCATTCTAGAGGCTGTGTTCCCATCCATCGCTCTGTTACATCTAGAGGCTGAGGTTCCTCCCATTCTTCTTCTGTACATCTTAGAGGCTGGAGGTTCCTCATTCTCCTACTGTACATCGAGAGGCTGGAGGTTCCTTTCTCCCCATT
The DNA here is from genome assembly GCA_019512145.1 of Engystomops pustulosus. NCBI lineage: Eukaryota > Metazoa > Chordata > Amphibia > Anura > Leptodactylidae > Engystomops > Engystomops pustulosus. Next base: position 25,077 of record WNYA01000627.1, read on the forward strand.
CTTATTTTACACTCTAGAGGCTTTGGAGGTTCCTCCCAAGTTCTCTCTGTACCTCTAGAGGCTGGAAAGGGTCCTCCATTCTTCTCTGTACAGCTACAGGCTGGAGGTTCCTCCCATTCTTCTCTTTACAGTCTAGCTGGAGTTCCCATCCCTTCCTTCTCTGTGTATCATACTTAGAAGGCTGGAGGTTCCTCCATTCTTCTCTTGTACATTCTAGAGGCCGGAGGTTCCTGCCTTCTTCTCTGACATTCTCCCCCTTAAGAGCTGGATGTTCACAGCATTCTTCTCGGTTATTTCTTAGAGCGGGTGGGGTCCCCCCCCATTCCTTCTCTGTACATCTAGAGGCCTGGAGGTTCCCCCATTTCTTTCTTTTGTACATCTGAGCGGAGGTTCCCCCCCCCATTTCTTCTTTGTATCATCTAGAAGGCTCGGAGTTCCCTCCCCCATTCTTCTCTGTACACTAGAGGCTGGAGGTCCCCCATTTCTTCTCTGTACATCTAGAGGCTGGAGTTCCCCCATTCTTCTTCTGTACCTCTAGAGGCGGAGTTCCCCCATTCTCTCTGTACATCTAAGGCTGGAGGTTCCTCCCCCCCCTGCTTCTCTGTACATCTAGAGGCTGGAGGTTCCCTCCCCCATTCTTCTCTGTACACTAGAGGCCTGGAGGTTCCTCTCCCCCCATTCTTCGTCTTGTAATCTAGAGCTGAGGTTCCCCATTCTTCTCTTACATCTAGATTCTGGAGGTTTCCCCCCATTCTTCTCTGTACACAATCTAGAGGCTGGAGGGTTCCCCATTCTTCTCTGTACATCTAATGCTAGAGGTTCCCCCCCCGATCCATTCTCTCTTACATCTAGAGGCTGGAGGTTCCTCCCGTTCTTCTCTGTCATCGAGAGGCTGGACTTTCCTCCATTCTTCTCTGTACATCTAAGGCTGGAGGTCCCCCATTCTTCTGGTACATCTGAGAGGCTGTAGGTTCCTCACCCATTCTTCTCTTGTAATCTAGAGCCGGAGTTCCTCCATTCTTCTTTCTTCATCTGTAAATCAGAGGCTGGAGGTTCCCCCCCCATTCTTCCTCTGTCAATCTAGAGGCGGAGGTTCCTCATTCTTCTCTGTACAATCTAGAGGCCGGAGTTTCCTCCCAGTCTCTCTGGTAATGCTAGAGCCTGAGGTTCCTCCATTCTTCTTCTGTACATCTAGATGCTGGGGTTTCCCCCATTTCTTCTCTGTACGATCTGAGGCTTGATTGCTTAGGTCTGTAGGTTTATACATTAGATACGGCAGTATGTATATTATATATATGATGACTCAGCTTTGTGACATACGGCTGCTTCCATGGCACGGGGACAGGATGTAATTAGCTGCTGCAGCGCATCGTGAGGTTCTCCGCTATACAAAACTAGACACTTTCCATGACTGGCAGGAAACCAAGAACTAATTTACTGAGACAGGAGTAGATCTGCACCCAGCTGCACCCCCCGCACTGCTACCGTAGCTCAGGCCGGTCCCATACTGGAATGTATTGTAATGGCAGAGGTGCTGGGCTTGTAGTCCCCTGCCGATGATGCTGTTTTGGCTCAACGCTTTTGTTAGACGTGCTATGATTGCCACAGAGAAGAATCCGTCCCGGCGCATACTAGCCTCTGCACATAGTTTAACAAGTGGTTTGTGTATCACCTCTGCGGATGCCAGCACAACCCCCGGCCCCCCAAACCGCAAGGCCGAACCACTACCTCTGGGCCCACGTCTCAGAGAGGTTAACGGGGACGCTGGGGACGCATGGGGGGTACGGGGACACAGGGGGAGGCGGCAGCCTCTAGATGTACATCTAGAGGCTGGAGGTTCCCCCATTCTTCTCTGTACATCTAGAGGCTGGATGTGCTTAGTCTGTAGGGTATACATTATATAGGCAGTATGTATATATATATATATGATGAGGCTTTGTGACATACGGTGCTTCCTATGCACAGGGGGACAGGATGTAATTAGCTGCTGCAGCGCATCGTGAGTTTCTCCGCTATAAATAGACACTTTCCATGACTGGCAGGAAAACAAGATAATTACTGAGACAGGAGTAAGATATGCACCAGCTGCAGCCCCCTGTGCACCGGAGCTCAGGCCGGGCCCATACTGAATGTATATGTAGATGGAAGAGCAGCAGCCTCCATTCAATAAAATGACCAGCAGCAGCCTCCCTCACTAAAATGACCAGCAGCCTCCACTCAATAGTATGACCAGTAGCCTCTTCATATTAATATGTACAGCACCAGCCTCCACATATTAATATGTACAGCAGCAGCCTCCACATATTAATATGTACAGCAGCAGCCTCCATATATTAATATGTACAGCACCAGCCTCCACTCACTAAAATGACTAGCACCAGCCTCCACTTAATAAAAAAAATGACCAGCAGCAGCCTCCACTCAATAAAATGAAGAGCAGTGGCTTCCACTCAATAAAATGACCATCAGCAGCCACCCTCACTAAAATGACCAGTGGCCTCCACTCAATAGTATGACCAGCAGCAGCCTCCACATATTAATATGTACAGCAGCAGCCTCCACATAATAATATGTACAGCAGCAGCCTCCACTCACTAAAATTACCAGCAGCAGCCTCCACTCACTAAAATTACCAGCAAACGCCTCCACTCAATAAAATGACCAGCAGCAG
>WNYA01000627.1:28177-132186 GCA_019512145.1 Engystomops pustulosus
AAAATCACAAGCAGCAGCCTCCACTAAATAAAATGACCAGCAGCAGCCTCCATTCACTATGTACAGCAGCAGCCTCCATTCAAAATGACCAACAGCAACCTCCACTCAATGAAATGACCAGCGGCCCCAACTCTATAATATGTCCAGCAGCAGCCAACACTCATTAAAATGAACAGCAGCAGCCTTCACTCCACATATTAATATGTACAGCAGCAGCCTCCACTCACTAAAATTACCAGCAGCAGCCTCCACTCACTAAAATTACCAGCAAACGCCTCCACTCAATAAAATGACCAGCAGCAGCCTCCACCCAATAAAATGTCCAGCAGCAGTCTCCACTCAATAAAATCATTAGCAGCAGCCTTCACATATCAATATGTACAGCAGCAGCCTCCACTTAATAAAATAACCAGCAGCAGCCTCCACTCACTAAAATGACCAGCAGCAGCCTCCACTCACTAAAATGACCAGCAGCAGCCTCCACTCAACAAAATGACCAGCAGCAGCCTCCACTCAACAAAATGACCAGCAGCAGCCTCCACATATTAATATGTACAGCAGCAGCCTCCACTTAATAAAAATGACCAGCAGCAGCCTCCACTCACTAAAATCACCAGCAGCAGCCTCCACTCACTAAAATCACCAGCCACAGTCTCCCATCTCAATAAGAATACCAGCACAGCCTCCCGACCTCAAAATTGGACTGACCGCCACACCTCCACTCACTAAAGATGCCAGCAAACCCCACATCAAGTAAAATTACCAGCCCGCAAAATCACAAGCAGGCGCTCCACTAAAGAAAAATGACCATCAGCAGCCTCCATTCACTATGTAACAGCAACAAAAGCCCCATATCAAACATGAACACAACCCTCCACTCATGAAATGGAACCAGTGCCCCCGACTATCTAAATATGTCGCAGCAGCCAGCCAACACTCGCTTAAAAATGAACAGCATCAAGCCTCGACTCCACACTATATAATATTGTACAGCAGCAGCCTAGCACATAATAGTATGACACAGCAGAGCCTCCACTTAATAAAAAAAATGACAGCGAGCCTCCCCCCACTCAAGAAATATGAGAGCAAAGCCTCCACTCAATAGTACTGACCAGTAGCCTCTTTCAGATTATATTACACCATAAGCCATTCACTTAAGCACCAGCCTCCACTCATAAATGCCTAGCACCAGCCTCCACTCCTAATCCAGCACGCTAAACATAATATAAGACCAGCAGCAGCCTCCCACCAATAAATGAAGAGCAGTTGGTTAAACTTCATAAAATGACCATCGAGCCCTCCACTCATGATTACCAGCAGCAAGCCTCCAATTATTAAATATGTACAAGCAGCCAGCTCCACATATATATATGTACACACAGCCTCCACTCACTAAAATTACCACAGCACCACTCCCTCATAATATTACAAAGAAGCCATCCACTCAATTTAAAAGACAGCAGCGAGCCACACCCAATAAGAAGATGTCAGCCGCCTCACTCACTAAAATCACCACGCCGCAGCCCTCCACTCAATAAATTATCATTAGTCAGCCGCCTCCATAGATCTAATATGATACAGCGCAGACCTCCACTCACTATAAAAACTGACCAGGCAGCAGCCCTCAATAGCACTAAAAGGACCAGGCAGCAGGCCTCCACTAATTAAAATGACTAGCAGCCTCCACTCAATGAAAAGACCCAGCAGTCAGCCCTCCACATATTAATATGTACAGCAGCCAGTTTCCACCACTAACAAATACCTAGCAGCAGCCTCCACTCAATAAAATATTCAAGAGCAAGCCTCACAACTAAATAAAAATGACCACAGACATCCTCCCACACTAACTAAAATGGTCCAGCAGCAGCCTCCAGCTCAATAAAATCATTAGCAGCAGCCTCACACATCTTAATATGCTACAGCGAAGCTTTCACACATTTAATATGTACAGGCAGCAGCCTCCACTATCAATAAAATGACCGAAGCAGTTCCTATCAAATTGACCACAAGCGGCCGCTCCACTCACTTTATTGTCCAGCAGTGGCCTCCCACTACGAAAATGGCCACAGGCGGGCTTACTCAATAAATGAGCAAAGCGGCTCCACTCAGCTAAAAGTGCCAGCTTGAAGCCTCCGCTCCATTAAAATGGACCAGAAATGGCCTACTAACTCGAATAAAAGTTACAGATGCAGACTTACTGCTCTGCAGTACAAAGCCAGTCAGAGCCCTCCACTTAGGGTGCATCGCCTCTGCGTGTTTGTGGAATGTATGGCATTTGAACAAAGTCGTTTACATGTTCATGCATCTGGCGGTTTCACAGTTGTTTTTTCCTTACACTGCTGGAAGTTTTTCAGATGTGGTTACATGTTCACACCAACAGCCAAAGGCACGGTCACTATTTTCAAATTGAACCCCACAAAATGCACACAGTGTTAAACGCAACCCTGTATTGTTGTAAGTGTGGGAGGTGCAGCGGCTCAACGATAGCGGGTTCAAACAGGACCTGGGGATGGAAAGGGGCCACAGCTTGGCCACCATGACGCATGTGTTTACAATGTTACATGCATTTGGTTCTTTTAAGGCAGTTTCTTCTTTGTCTGGAAGTTTGAAGCAGCTGTGAAAATGTTAACACATTTGCTAACCTCCTACAATGAAGAAAAATGCTTTCAACCACATGTGTTTAAACACATATCCCCAAAATATCCACATGTGACGGCTTCCAATCACAACACATAAGCCACCCCCCCCCCACTCACAAATACAAGCTGCCCTCCCCCACTCCCAATATACAAGCTGCCCTCCCCCACTCCAATAATCAAGCTGCCCTCCCCCGCTCACAATATACAAGCCATCCTCCCCAGTCCCATTATACAAGCTCACCTCCCCCACTCGCAGTATACAAGCTCCCCTCCCCACCACAATATACAGCCCCCCTCCCCCAGTCACATTATACCCACCCCCCTCCCCCACTCACAATATACAAAGCCCCCCCATTCACATTATACAAGCCCACTCCCCCCCGCTCACAATACTACAAGCCATCCTCCCCGTCACCATTATAACAATCTCCCCTCCCCCATCAGTGTTTGCTTGAGTATTGGGGTCTCTATCATGTGCTCCCACCTCTTCCTACTTCCGCTTATTGCTATGTGTTTTTCAAGACTTGAATTTGTTTGTGGCCACTACTGCACAACTGTTCCAGTTCCTGCCTACGTCTCCAAACTCTTCCTGTCCTCGCCTGCCTTTGTACTGGCTAAGCGTCCATAGGAGCTTGTAAGCTGGGCATTCCAAGACTTTTAAGTACTTGGGTATGTAGTGAAGCAAGCATTTCATCAACCTGCAAGGTTATGACTACAGGGACATATAGATCAAAGGTACTTGAATGTTTTCTTCCAGCACCCCCAAATGCTTGGAGGTTCTGAAATAATATTATGGTGTTGCAAACACAAGATTCAAGATTTCTTATGCAGCCTTTGAAGTCAAAACCAGAGTTGGATAGGAAAGCTAAGGAGTTACCACCCTGGCGTAGGTCACCGCCGAGTGGGTTATTAGCAATACATAATCTAGTGCTATAATCCATGCATTTCGTTATTTGACTCCTCTCGCCTTATGTGCAGGTTATGTGGGTCATAATGCCAATTTCAAAGATTGTTACACATTTGAATATAGTCCCTACCCTAAACATTAGCCCTAAGACCACTTACTGTAGCCCACTAACACAAGCGTCTAATCTAGCCACTATCCCTAAAATACTATGCCTAGCCGTGTAGCCCTAACCACATTAACCTCACCTCCACACCCAATGCACACTCTTTGACCCACCCATTTATCTTTTTTTAAAATCTTTAATGAATTTTTTTTCACAATACAAAGATTAAATAGAAAAATAATGATGCAATATTTTACAACACTAATTAATATTCCAAAGTGGCAATGTAAATTCAAATATTACATTATATCCATACACATTAATTACTTCCATATAACTCCCACCCACTCCACCTAGAGGTGCCAACTTGGGTGAGAGAGGAATAGAGAAAAAAAATATATAATAAGAGTAAAATAAATAATTAAAAAAATAAAGAATATCAGTGAACGTCCGGGGAAAAAAAAAAGCTAAAAACCATAGCAATAATTATTGATTTTTTTTATCCCAACAAGAAAGAGTTAATAATTAATTAAATATTAATAATAGCTATTCAACCCCCCAGAAATTATTTACCTGAAAAGTGGATTTCATCCACAAAAAAAAACATTTCATAGCTTGTAAAATGTGACAATGCAGATCTGCTCTTAATGGCACGCCTTCGTTCTATGCCCGGCGTGCGCCCATACAGCAGTCCACCACCACATATGGAGATCCTTATATTCGGGAGCAATTGGGGTATCAGACTTTGTGGAGTTTTGTCATGTAATACTGTGACGGTATCATTTTTGGCCAAAATTAATATATTGTCTAAAAAAAAAAAAATTACAGCTTTCTGTAAATTACACCTCCATTTTGATTTTAATACCTGTGAATCATCTGAAGGGTTGACTTCTTTACATTGATTTTTTCACACATTGAGGGTGTAGTTTCTATAATGACATGAATTTGGGGGTTTTACGCTATTTAGTCCTCTGAAAGTCATCAAAGAAAACTGAGCAGGTGCCTCGTAACAACACCTAGAAAATAGAGAGGATCAGTAAAAGACGTTATAAAGCAGACTTGTGAATGTTATATGAAGTTACGTGGGTGCTACACTATCTGCCTGAAAAGCTGAAAAATTTTAGAACTTTGAAATGAATATTTTTTGAAATTTGTTTGCCGAATTTCAATTTTCCATGACGTCCCCCATGAGGCCCCCCTGGAGGATTACCCCTTGACCTCTGCAGGACGAAGAAGAGAGGGTAAATGTCCCTCCCCTGCATCCCACGCCAGTGTTCTTCCTGTCACTACACAGGCAGGGGAAGAGAGGGTTCTCCCTTCCATCTCCTTAGGGGGTGGGAGTGGAGGGGACGCCTTTAAGAGGCGCGGTACCTGGTACAAGATCCTTCTCCTCTCCTGGCTTCGATCGATCTCCTTCTGCTGACATTGTGAGAGGTATTGGTGCAATCCCTGGCGGTCCTGCAACGATCTACGGCAGCACCACATGTTTCCGTCCATGGTGAACGCAGCCGCGTTCTACACCCAACCCCAATGACGACTTCCGGTTAGCGTTCACTAGACCCGATGATGATTTCCGTTTTGCGTTCCACTGGGGCGGATGACGACTTCCGGTCCGCGCGTCGCACCGGAAGTGACGCAACCTTCACGTCATTGGCGTTCGGGTAGTCAGAGCGTGGAGCGTGAGTTTAAAAAGCAGAGAGTCTACTAGAGACCTCTTCTTGCTTCTGAGACGACCGCAGTGTTGTTTTGCAGATCTAAGTGTGTCTACAGGCACAGTTAGTGAAAACGCATGGTGGCAGATTGCTTATCCTTATCAATCCGTCCCACTCCACCCTCTACCTCCTCCCTTGTCCCAGGCAGTATGGACCCAGTCCCCCTTCCTCAGACATCTGTAAGTAAGGGGTCTGGAGGGTGGAACGGTGGTAGGGGGCCCCTGTATATATATACATCCCTATCTTCCTCGTGTTTTTTACAGCAGCAGCCTTCACTCCACATATTAATATGTACAGCAGCAGCCTCCACTAAATAGTATGACCAGCAGCAGCCTCATTTTTGGTTTTTTGGTACCTTCTTTCCAAATTGTAAAAACAAAAAAATTCTGTACCTGGGACTTTGTATTGTTAACCCAACCCACTACCTTCCCCCTTCGTCCTTCACACATTGCGTCCTTCAACAATTGTTTTTCCCCCTCCTCTTTCTCTTCTCTTCTCCGCCCTCCCGTTCCCCATCCCCCCCCATCAACCACCAGACTCATTCTTTTCCTGTATAAAAATCCATAAATTTAAATTGTAAAAAATCTATATACACAAGCAATACAGCTCCTTATAATACTAATAATACAGTCCCTTAGAACGATGTACAGTCCGCTATAATAACTATATACAGCCGCCCCCCTATCAAATACTAACTTATAAGACTTCCTACTAAACATATACAGGTCCTAGGTAAAATAATAAAATTGTACTTCCCAAGATGGCGGCAACCTTAACCACAGGCAGTGCCGTGAAGCCGCATTGCATAGTCACATTTGGGGCCCTCTTTGTAACCACCCCGATTGTCCCTAAATGCTAGCAAGGAACTTATGTTCCCCCCAAACTCTCCCATAGACTCAGGTATTAAGTTGTATCCAAGCGAGACTGTCCTAAATTGGCCTCAACCCCAGGTTTAAGGCGATCCATATATTTTCTGGAATTTTGCTATTATTACAACTCCTAACTCTCCTTTCACCTTCAACATCCTTTTCATTCATCCATTTCATCACACTTTTCATTCACCGGAAAATCAGCTAAAACTAACCCCTGGAGATGGCCTCCAGAGTGGCTTGTCCAAAAACTTTAAAGCTCTTAACAAGCCTTCCGTTTGGAACCCTATTCTCAACAACCATCATATTCACTTCATCACCATTTTTTCTGGAAGTGGAGGCCAGGTGTCGGGACAAGGTAATTTTAGTAGTGCCCTAGGCAGACAGGTAATTCTGCCCCCCCCCCATGTGAGGTACTGACCGTAAATGTATTTTGAATGCTTGACGGTAGAGCCCTTTTGTTTTTTGAGTCTTTAGTTTTGCCATTGGTGCAAGATTTCACGAGCTTTTTATTGTTCTATTTGTCGGACAAATTGTACTTCATTTTGGCACCATTAGGGGTAGACTGGAAATTAAAAATGGACCTGGAATAAAATCTAATAGTGGCCCCAGCTTGGCCCAATTGCAAATGCGTTTCCATAGAACTGTATGTGATCTGTGACCTCCACCCGGTAACCTCCCCCCTCCCACTGACAATTCAAATACTTCAACACTGACAACACATACTCCTCCCCTTCCCTACACACATCACAAACGAGCCCCCGTAATAAGACACCAGTGGGCTCTGATACAAATTTTGGATTGGGGACCCCCATATACCTAAAATTGTGCTGCCACCCCCATCATGCACATTACACTTGCTATAATGTGCTACAAATAAAAACACATAAACACACACCAAATCACACACTCACCATACTCCACACCTCATATGTAGTGTCCAGCAGCAGTCTTCACCTAATAAATGACCAGCATAGCCTCCAATCACTAATAAGTCCAGCAGCAGCAGTGTCCCTAAAATGTCCAGTACAACCTCCACTAAAAATGACCCAGCGCACTCCACTCAATAATGAGTAAATGGGAGAGATGACGACGACTAGATTCACTCAGGGACGTGAGGAAATAGGGGGAGATGTAGAGAGGTAGGGGGTCCTGACATCTGGACTGGGAGCCTATCAATCAGATGAGGAGGGGAAGAGAGGGGGAATGGACCGTGAGGGGAGGGGTGTTGGTTAGGTAGGGTTAAAGTTAAGAAAAATACAATGTTATATTTGTCAAGGTTCCATTCATTTGTTATATGTATAAAGAATGCAAGACAATACTTTGTAATTATCTGCTTTAATAAAGTTTAATCTGATTTAAAAATAATAACAAAAATAAATAAATACCAGCACCAGCAGCCTCCACTCAATATTATGTCTAGCAGCAGCCTCCACTCAATATTATGTCTAGCAGCAGCCTCCACTCAATAATATGTCTAGCAGCAGCAGCCTCCACTCACTAAATCACCAGCAGCAGCAGCCTCCAATTAATAAATGACCTGCAGCAGCGCCTCCCTCACTAATATGTCCAGCAGCAGCCTCCACTCATAAAATGACCAGTGACTTCCAATCAATAATATGACCAGCGGAGCCCTCCCTATAATATGTACACGCAGCCCTCCACTCATAAAATGCCAGCAGCAGCCTCCACTCAATAAAATGACCACACAGCAGCCACCACTCATAAAATACCAGCAACAGCCTCCACTCAATAAAATGACCACAACAGCCATCCACTCAATAAAATGACCACAGCACTCCACTCACTCCATGCACTAAAATCACAAGCAGCACCTCCACTATAATCCACAACTAACCATACAGCCTCCCCCCTCATAAAATCCAGGCAGCTCCCCTCACTATGTACACAGCAACACCTCCACTCAAATGACCAACGCCGCAACCTCCACTCACTAATCTTCCAGCCCACCTCCACTCATTAAAATCCCAGCAGCAGCCTCCCATCAATAAAATGACCACAGCACAGCCTCCACTCACTATGTACATGGCAGCAGCCTCCTCCCTCAATAAAATCGTAGCAGCAGCCTCCACATATTAATATGTACCGCAGCAGCCTCCACTCATAAACAGTACCAGCAAAAGCAAGCCCCACTCACGAAATGACCAGCAGCAGCCTCCACTCAAAATAAATACCATCAGCACAGCAGCACTCCACTCAATAAAATGACCGAGCATGCAACCTCCACATCCATAACCACTGACCCAGCACAGCCTCCACTCAATAAAATGACCAGCAGCAGCCTCCACAATACTAATATTTACACAGCACAGCAGCCTCCACATATCATATTAATATGTACCATGCCTCCACTCAATAAAATACCGCACCAAGCCTCCACTCATAAATGACCAGCAGCTCCACCACTAATAGTACATGTCCACAAGCGTCTCCACTCATACAATAACCAGCAACCTCCACTCACTCTAAATGACAAGCAGCAGCCTCCACTCAATAAAATATGCACCATCCAGCAGCCTCCACTCACCTTTAAAAAAATACCAGCCCTTCCACTCACTAACATAGCAGCCAGCAGCACCTGCCATCACTAATAAGTCACCACAGCACCTCCACCCAATAAAATACAGCTAAGCAGCCTTCACGTCACGATAAAAGCCAGCAGCAAGTCTCCACTTAATATTATCCTAGCAGCAGCCCTCCCACATATTAATATATACCGCAGCACCTCGCATCAATAAATGACCCAGCAGCGGCCACTCCTCCACTCACTAAAATTTCCATCATGCAGCCTCCACTCACTAAAATTATCACCCCACAAGCACCGAGCCTTCACTCACTAAAATTATCATGCACCAGCCTATTCACTTATAAAAATAACATCATACCTCCACTCCTACACATCACCAGCAGCATCCTCCACTCACTAATCACCACCAGCCAGCGAGCCCTCCCCCCACATACAAGTCAAGCGCAAATCATCACACCATCTTCCCACTCTCACCACTAACATTCCAGCAGCATTCTCCCCCCCTCAACTAAACCATTACACCATCAGGCACGCCTCCCTCCTCCCTTTACCTCCCTCCCCTCTCCCGCTCCCTCCCCTTCCCTCTTCCACCTCCACCCCTCCACTCACTAAATCACAAGCATCAGCCTCCCACTAAATAAAACTGAACCAGCAGCATCCTCCATCTTCACTATGTATCACCAATACACACATCAACAGAAGCCTCCATTCAAATGACCAACAGCAACTCCACTCAATGAAATGACAGCGGCAGCGGGCGGGTTCCCCTCGCAGCGGGTTTAGAGATCAAACCTCCCACTCAATGAAATGACCAGCGCCCCATCGGGACCAGCTGGGGCCCCCACTCAATAATACTGTCCCAGGCAGCAAGCCCAACAATCATTAAAAATGAACAGCAATCAGCCTGTCACTCCACATTTAAATAATGTAACAAACACAAAGCAAGCAGCCTCCACTACTAGTAAATGACCAGCATGCATCCTTCCACTAATAATAGGAATAGCAGCAGCTCCACTCTAAATGACCACAGCAAAGCCTCCAAAGCCCCACCATAAAAATGTCCCATCAACAGCCTCCACTCACTAAAATCCCAGCAGCAGTCTCCCCAATAAAATCATTAGCAGCAACAGCCTTCACATGATCAATATGTACAGCAGCAGCCTCCCTTAATAAATAACCACAGCAAGCCTTCCCACTTCATCACTAAAATGACCAGCAGCAAGAGCAAGCGCTTTCCATACTCACTAATCCTCTTTTCCACTCACTACAATGACCAGCATCAGCCTCCACCAACTACACTAAATTACCAGCAGCCAGCCTCACGCCCAAAATGACCAGCAGCAGCCTCCACATTTTTAATTGTACAAGCTCATCCTCCACTCATAAAATGACCCAGCAGCGCCTCCACTCACTAAAATGATCAGCACAACCAGCCTTCACTTAATAAAATAAACCGCAGGCAACCTCCCACTCACCAAATGACCAGGCAGCATCCTCCACTCACTAAAATGACGAGCCTCACCCTCCACTCTCCCTAAAATGACCATCAGCAATCCTCCACTCACTAAATTACCACACAGGCCCTCCCCTCACCCAAAATGACCAGCAGCAGCCTCCCACTCACAAAATGACAAGCAACAGCCTCCATCACAAAATGGCCCAGCAGGCAGCCTCCACATATTAATAGTACAGCAGCAGCCTTCCACTCAAACAAAATGACCACATCAGCAGCCCCTCCACATATTAATATGTCAGCAAGTCAGGGCCTCTCCACCCGCACATCCACCCCACCCAATAAATGTCTGCAGCAGCCTTCATCACCACTAAAATGAAAAGGGTCCCAGCAGCAGCAGTCCTCCACTCAATAAAATGACCAGCAAACCCCACTGTCACTAAATCACAAGCAAGAGATACACCTCGCCCTCCACTAATAAAATTACCATCAGCAGCCTCCATTCACTATGTACAGCAGACATCCGCACAGCAGCCTCCATTCAAATTCAAAATGACCAACAGCAAACCCTCCACTCATGAAATGGACCAGCGGGCATACGGGCAGCGGCCCCCCACTCTATAATATGTCCAGCAGCACCAACAACTCATTAAAATGAACAGCACAGCCTTCCACTCTACCACATATTAATATTACAGCCACCTTCAGCAGCCCCCACTAAATAGTATTACCAGCGCAGCCCTCGACTTAATTAAAAAAAAAGACCACAAGTCATCCTCCATCCTTCCACTCAATAAAATAAAGAGCAACAGCTCCATTCAATAAATGACCACACAAGCAAGCCCTCCCTCACTAAAATGGACCAGCAAGCCGAGAAAGCCTCCATCCACTCAATAGTATGACAGTAGCCAGTCCTCTTCATATTAAATAAATGTACAAGACAAGCACGAGCCTCCACATATTAATAGTCCAGCATCAGCCTCACATATTAATATGTACAAAGAGCAAGCAACAGGCCGTTAGTCCCGCTACTCACATCCACTCATCCTTATTCAAATTATTACACCATATTATTGGTATGTATTAATGCACTTCAGACCTCCCACTCACTAAAATACTAGCACCAGCCTCCCCTTAATACAAAAAATGACCAGCTGTGCGACCCTCCTCCTCAATAAAATAGAGACAGTGTACTGAGCGATATCCAACGGGTCATAAGATGACAGTCCTTGACATCGCCTCTCCGTACCCTCACTAAATGAACCAGTGGCCTCCACACTCAAAGTAGACCAGCACAGCCTCCAATATTAATATGTACAAGCAGCATCCTCCCACCTAATAATAGTCCAAGCAGCAGCCTCCACTTGTTCACTAAAGTACCAGCAGCATCCTCCACGTCACTAAAATTAAACCAGCAAACGCCTCCTCAATAAAATGACCAGCAGCATCTCCCTCTCTAAAATGACCAGCGGCCTCCACTCAAAAGTATGAACAGCAGGCACCTCCACATATTACTATGTAAAGCAAGAGCCTTCACATATTAAATGTACAAAGCAGCAAGTTCTGCTCTCACCTCCATAAAATTACCCAGCAAGCACACTCTGACATCTCAACGTACCAACTACATACTCATTCAATAACACAGCCCTCCGCTCAATAAAAGTGTCTAGTCGCATCAGCACTAGCCGACCTCTCCACTCACTAAAATTGGTCTCAGCATGATTCGTAGTCTCCACCCCCAATAAAATTACCTCAGCAGCAGGCCTCCGCTCACATTGACCTGACACATGGAGCAATCTAAACCTACACACAATTGCTCAACTAATCGACAGATCCACCATCGAACCTAACCTACTGCCTCCCACTGCCTAACCATCAAATCACACGCCAAATATTTTATATACGAGCCTCCACGCAACATGAAATGACCAGCAGGCAGCCTCCATTCACTAATGTACAGCAACAGCCCTCCATTCAAATGACCAACTCAGCCCACCTCAACCATCCACTCACTGACTACGACACCATCTGGCACAATGAATGGAGAATCAACCCCCCCCCGGCCCCAACTTAAGATACATAAATATGGTCCAGCAGCAGCAGCAGCAACACTCATTAAAATGAACAGCAAGCAGCCTTCAACCTCCACAATATTAATAGGTAACAAGCGCACCTCCACTAAAGAGTAAGACCAGCAGCAGCCTCCCGACTCAATAAATGAAGAGGGCAGCAGCCTCCATTCATAAATGACCAGCAGCACATCAGCCTCCCTCACTAAAAAATGACCGCAAGCCTCCAGCTCATATATGACCATAGCCTCTTTCATATTATATGTAACAAGCATCACCCCTCCACTATTAATTATGTACAGCAGCAGCCTCCACATATTAATTGTACAAAACAAAAAGCAAAGCATCACCTCCACATATTAATAATGGTTTTTTACAACAGCTTCAGCCTCCATCATAATATTTTACAGCACCAGCCTCCACTCACTAAATGACTAGCACCAGCCTCCACTTAATAAAAAAATGACACAGGCAGCCTCCCTCAATAAAATGAGAGCAGGGCTCCACTCAATAAAGAATGGACCATCGCAGCCACCCTCCACTAAAATACAAAAGACAATAAATGACCAGTGGCCTCCACTTCATGTAAGAACAAAAGCAGCAGCCCACTATTACTTGTACCAGCAGCCTCCCACTCACTAAATTACCAGCAGCAGCCTCCACTCACTAAAAATTACCAGCAAAAGCGCCTCACAGCAATAAAATGACCAGCAGCAGCCCCACCCAATAAAATCGTCCAAGCAGCAGTCTGCCACTCATAAAATCTTAGCAGCAGCCTTCACATATCAATGTTACAGCATCAGCCTCCACTTAATAAAAGTAACCAGCATCTACCTAAATGGCAGCACTCCACTCACTTAAATGACCAGCAGCAAGCTCCTCCCACTCATCAAAAGACCAGCAGCTCAGCCTCCAACTCAACCAAAATGACCAGCAGCAGCCTCCTCACCAATTAATATGCACAGCAGCCCATCAATCTGCCAGCACTCCACTTAATAAAATATGACCAGCAGCACCTCCCACTCATCTAAAATCACCCAGAGCACCTCCACCCTAAAATCACCACGAGCAAGCCCCACCAAATAAAATGTCTAGCACGCAGCACCACCACTTAAATGTCCCAGCAGTCTCCCATGCTCAATAAGAATTACCAGCACAGCCTCCCGACTCTCAAATTGGATGACGCCAAGCACCTCCACTCAATAAAATGACCAGCAAACCTCCACGTCAATAAAATGACCAGCCCCGCAAAATCACACAGCAGCAAGCTCCACTAAAGTAAAATGACCAGTCAGCAGCCTCATTCATCTGTAACAGCACAAAGCCTCCATTTCAAAGCATGACAACGAACCCTCCACTTCATGAAAGTACAGTGCCCCCAGGACTATTATAATATGTCCAGCAGCCAGCCAACACTCCTTAAAAATGAACAGCACAGCCTCACACTCCACTATTAATATGTACAGCAGCTAAAGAGGCTACTGGTCAGTACTATGAGTGGAGGCTGCTCTCATTTTCTTGAGGTGGAGCGGAGCTGTTGTCATTTTTTTATTAAGTGGAGGCTCTGATGGTCATACTTTAGTGGAGGCTTCTGCTGTACATATTAATATGTGTGGAGGAAGGCTGTGCTGTTCATTTTAATGAGTGTTGGCGGCTGCTGGACATATTTATAGATGGGGGCCCTGGTCATTTCATTGAGTGGAGGTTGCTGTTCTTTTGAATGGAGGCTTGTGCTGTACATAGTGAATGGAGGCTGCTGCTGGTCATTTTATTTAGTGGAGCGCTGCTGCTGTGATTTTGCGCTGGTAATTTTGCTTGTGGGGTTGCTGGTCATTTTATTGAGTGGAGGTTGCTGTCGGTCAATTTGAGCGGAGGCTGCTGCTGGTAATTTTATTGAGTGGAGACTGCTGCTGGACATTTTAGTGAGTGGAGGCTGCTGCTAGACATTTTATTGGGTGGAGGCTGCTGCTGGTGATTTTAGTGAGTGGAGGCTGCCTGGGTGATTTTATGGTGGAGGCTGCTGCTGGTCATTTTTATTAAGTGGAGGCTGCTGCTGGCAATAATATGTGGAGGCTGCTGCTGGTCATTTTGGTGAGTGGAGGCTGCTGCTGGTCATTTTGTTGAGTGGAGGCTGCTGCTGGTCATTTAGATGAGTGGAGCTGCTGCTGGTCATTTTAAGTGAGTGGAGGCTGCAGCTGGTTATTTTATTAAGTGGAGGTGCTGGCTGTACTATTGATATGTGAAGGCTGCTGCTAATGATTTTATTGAGTGGCAGACTGCTGCTGGACATTTTATTGGGTGGAGGCTGCTGCTGGTCATTTTATTGCGTGGAGGCGGCTTTTGCTGGTAATTTTAGTGAGTGGAGCTGCTATATTAATATGTACAGCATCAGCCTCCACATATTAATATGTACAGCACCAGCCTCCACTCACTAAAATGACTAGCACCAGCCTCCACTTAATAAATAAAATGACCAGCAGCAGCCTCCACTCAATAAAATGAAGAGCAGTGGCTTAAACTCAATAAAATGACCATCAGCAGCCTCCACTCAATAGTATTACCAGCAGCAGCCTCCACATATTAATATGTACAGCAGCAGCCTCCACATATTAATATGTACAGCAGCAGCCTCCACTCACTAAAATGTTCTCTCAGGCAGCAGCCATCCACTTAAAAATCACCAGTCAGCAGCCTCCCACTCATCAAAATGACTACCAGCAGAGCCTCCACTCACTAAAATGACCACAGCAGCCTCCACTCAACTAAAATGACCACGCAGCCTCCACTCAACAAAATGACCAGCAGCATCCACCCCACTATTAATATTGTACATGGCAGCCTCCACTTAATAAAAATGACCAGCAGCAGCCTCCACTCACTAAAATCACCAGCAGCAGCCTCCACTCACTAAAATCACCAGCAGCAGCCTCCACCCAATAAAATGTCTAGCAGCAGCCTCCACTCACTAAAATGTCCAGCAGCAGTCTCCTCCACTCAATAAAATTACCAGCAGCAGCCTCCGCTCAAATTGACTGACAGCAACCTCCACTCAATAAAATGACCAGCAACCTCCACTCACTAAAATCACAAGCAGCAGCCTCCACTAAATAAAATGACCAGCAGCAGCCTCCATTCACTATGTACAGCAACAGCCTCCATTCAAATGACCAACAGCAACCTCCACTCAATGAATGACCAGCGCCCCCACTCTATAATATCCGCAGCAGCGCCAACACTCATTAAATGAATACAGCAGCCAGCCTTCACACTCACATATTAATATGTACAGCAGCAGCCTCCACTAAATAGTATGACCAGCAGCAGCCTCCACTTAATAAAAAAAATGACCAGCAGCAGCCTCCACTCAATAAAATGAAGAGCAGCCTCCACTCAATAGTATGACCAGTAGCCTCTTCATATTAATATGTACAGCATCAGCCTCCACATATTAATATGTACAGCACCAGCCTCCACTCACTAAAATGACTAGCACCAGCCTCCACTTAATAAATAAAATGACCAGCAGCAGCCTCCACTCAATAAATGAAGAGCAGTGGGCTTAAACTCAATAAATACCATCAGCAGCCTCCACTCAATAGTATTACCAGCAGCAGCCTCCACATATTAATATGTACAGCAGCAGCCTCCACATATTAATATGTACAGCAGCAGCCTCCACTCACTAAAATTACCAGCAGCAGCCTCCACTCAATAATATTACCAGCAGAAGCCTCCACTCAATAAAATGACCAGCAGCAGCCTCCACCCAATAAAATGTCTAGCAGCAGCCTCCACTCACTAAAATCACCAGCAGCAGCCTCCACTCAATAATATCATTAGCAGCCGCCTCCAGATATTAATATGTACAGCAGCAGCCTCCACTCAATAAAATGACCAGCAGCAGCCTCAACGCACTAAAATGACCAGCAGCAGCCTCCACTTAATAAAAATGACTAGCAGCCTCCACTCAATAAAATGACCAGCAGCAGCCTCCACATATTAATATGTACAGCAGCAGTTTCCACTCACTAAAAATACCAGCAGCAGCCTCCACTCAATAAAATTAGCAGCAGAAGCCTCCACTCAATAAAATGACCAGCAGCATCCTCCACCTAATAAAATGTCCAGCAGCAGCCTCCACTCAATAAAATCATTAGCAGCAGCCTCCACATATTAATATGTACAGCAGCAGCTTCCACATATTAATATGTACAGCAGCAGCCTCCACTCAATAAAATGACCAGCAGCAGTCTCCTCTCAAATTGACCAACAGCGGCCTCCACTCACTTTATTGTCCAGCAGTGGCCTCCACTCCAACAGCGGCCTCCACTCACTTTATTGTCCAGCAGTGGCCTCCACTCACGAAAATGGCCAGCAGCGGCCTTAACTCAATAAAATGAGCAGCTGTCTCCACTCGCTAAAAGTGCCAGCTGAAGCCTCCGCTCCATAAAATGACCAGAAATGGCCTCTACTCAATAAAAAGTACAGATGCAGCCTTTACCTGCTGCAGTAAAATGACCAGCAGCAGCCTCCACTTAGGGTGCATTCGCATGTGGTGTTTTGAGAATGTATGCATTTGAACAAAAGTGTTTTACATGTTACAGTGCATCTGGCTGGTTTCAAAGTTGTTTTTCTTCACTGCTGGAAGTGTTATCAGATGTGTTAACATTTTCACACCAAACAGCCAAATGCACGGTCACATATTTAAATTGAACCCCCAAAATGCCACATGTAAACGCACCCTGTATGTTGTAAGTGTGGGAGGGCAGCGGCGCAACGATAGCAGAGGGTTCAACAGGACCTGGGGATGGAAGGGGCCCACAGCTTGCCAACCATGACGCATGTGTTTTACATGTTACATTGCATTTGGTTGCTTTTAAGGCAGTTTTCTCTTCTTTGCTGGAAGTTTGAAGCAGCTGTGAAAATGTTAACACATTTGCTAACACGTCCTACAATGAAGAAAAATGCTTTCAACCACATGTGTTTAAACACATATCCCCAAAATGCCACATGTGACTGCTTCCACTCACAACACATAAGCCACCCTCCCCCACTCACAATATACAAGCTGCCCTCCCCCACTCACAATATACAAGCTGCCCTCCCCCACTCACAATATACAAGCTGCCCTCCCCCGCTCACAATATACAAGCCATCCTCCCCCAGTCACATTAGGAGGTTCCCCCCATTCTTCTCTGTACATCTAGAGGCTGGAGGTTCCCCCATTCTTCTCTGTACATCTAGAGGCTGGAGGTTCTCCCATTCTTCTCTGTACATTTAGAGGCTGGAGGTCCCCCCATTCTTCTTTGTACATCTAGAGGCTGGAGGTTCCCCCATTCTTCTTTGTACATCTAGAGGCTGGAGGTTCCCCCATTCTTCTTTGTACATCTAGAGGCTGGAGGTTCCTCCATTCTTCTTTGTACATCTAGAGGCTGGGGGTTCCTCCATTCTTCTTTATACATCTAGAGGTTGGAGGTTCCCACATTCTTCTCTGTACATCTAGAGGCTGTAGGTTCCTCCATTCTTCTTTGTACATCTAGAGGCTGTAGGTTCCCCCCATTCTTCTTTGTACATCCAGAGGCTGGAGGTTCCTCCATTCTTCTTTGTACATCTAGAGGCTGGAGGTTCCCCCGTTCTTCTTTGTACATATAGAGGCTGGAGGTTCCTCCATTCTTCTTTGTACATCTAGAGGCTGGAGGTTCCCCCCATTTTTCTTTGTACATCTAGAGGTTGGAGGTTCCCCCCATTCTTCTTTGTACATCTAGAGGCTGGAGGTTCCTCCATTCTTCTTTGTTCATCTAGAGGCTGGAGGTTCCCCACATTATTCTTTGTACATCTAGAGGCTGGAGGTTCCCCCATTCTTCTTTGTACATCCAGAGGCTGGAGGTTCCTCCATTCTTCTTTGTTCATCTAGAGGCTGGAGGTTCCTCCATTCTTCTTTGTACATCTAGAGGCTGGAGGTTCCCCCCATTCTTCTTTGTTCATCTAGAGGCAGGAGGTTCCCCCCATTTTTTTTACATCTAGTGGCTGGAGCTTCCCCCATTCCTCTTTGTACAACTAGAGGCTGGTGGTTCCCCCATTCTTCTTTGCACATCTAGAGGCTGGAGGTCCCCCCATTTTTCTTTGTTCATCTAGAGACTGGAGGTTCCTCCATTCTTCTTTGTACATCTAGAGGCTGGAGGTTCCCCCATTCTTCTCTGTACATCTAGAGGCCGGAGGTTCCTCCATTCTTCTTTGTACATCTAGAGGCTGGAGGTTCCCCCCATTCTTCTCTGTACATCTAGAGGCTGGAGGTTCCTCCATTCTTCTTTGTACATCTAGAGGCTGGAGGTTCCCCCATTCTTCTTTGCACATCTAGAGGCTGGAGGTTCCTCCATTCTTCTTTGTACATCCAGAGGCTGGAGGTTCCTCCATTCTTCTTTGTTCATCTAGAGGCTGTAGGTTCCCCCCATTCTTCTTTGTACATCTAGAGGCTGGAGGTTCCTCCATTCTTCTTTGTACATCTAGAGGCTGGAGGTTCCCCCATTCTTCTTTGCATATCTAGAGGCTGGAGGTTCCTCCATTCTTCTTTGTTCATCTAGAGGCTGGAGGTTCCCCCCATTCTTCTTTGTACATCTAGAGGCTGGAGCTTCCCCCATTTCTCTTTGTACATCTAGAGGCTGGAGGTTCCCCCATTCTTCTTTGCACATCTAGAGACTGGAGGTTCCCCCATTCTTCTCTGTACATCTAGAGGCTGGAGGTTCCCCCCATTCTTCTTTGTTCATCTAGAGGCTGCAGGTTCCTCCATTGTTCTTTGTACATCTAGAGGCTGGAGGTTCCTCCATTCTTCTTTGTACATCTAGAGGCTGGAGGTTCCTCTATTCTTCTTTGTACATCTAGAGGCTGGAGGTTCCTCCATTCTTCTTTGTACATCTAGAGGCTGGAGGTGTGCTTGTCTGTTAGGTATAACATTAGTAGGCAGTAGGTAAATATATATATGATGAAGGCTTTGTGACCATACTGGTGCTTCCTATGCACATGGGACAGGATTTAATTAGCGGCTGCAGCGCATCGTGATTTTTTCTTCTCCGCTATAAATAGACACTTTCCATGACTGGCAGGAAAACAAGATAATTACTGGACAGGAGTAAGATCTGCACCGCGCAGCCCCCGCCACTGCACGGAGGCTCAGGCCGGGCCCATACTGATTGTATATGTAATGGCAGAGGATGCTGGACTTGTAGTCCCCTGCCTGATGATGCTGTTTTTCTCTGGTAGAGTGCTTATGATTGCACAGAGAAGAATCCGGCGCACACCCTCTGCCCAAGTGTAAACAAGTGGTTGTGTAGCAACCTGCGCGAGCCAGCACCGGCACACAAGGCCCGGACCACTACCTTTGCACGTCTCATGAGGTAACGGGGTACGCGGGGGGACGCAGGGGGTAACGGGGGTACACAGGGGGGGAGGGCGGGGGGACGCAGGGGGTAACGGGGGGACGCAGAGGGTAACGGGGGGACGCAGGGGGGTAATTGGTAGAAGGATTGTACTGAGGGGCTAATTCTCTGTGCAGGGGGTACGCAGGGGGGTAATGGAGAAAAGATTGTACGGAGGAGCTTAATCTCTGTGCTGGGACGCGGGTGGCTCAAGGGGGTAATGGTAGAGGATTGTACTGAGGGGCTTATCTCTGTGCAGGGGGGAGGCTGTGGGACCAGGGGGGTAATGGTAGAAGGATTGTACTGAGGGGCTTATCTCTGTGCAGGGGGGAGGCGGGGGGACGCAGGGGGGTAATGGTAGAAGGATTGTACTGAGGAGGCCTTATATCTCTGTGCAGGGGGACGACGCGGGGGACGCAGGGGGGTAATGTAGAAGGATTGTACTGTAGGGGCTATCTCTGTGCCAGGGGGACGGCGGGGGACGCAGGGGGTAATGGTACGAAGGCTTGTACTAGGGGCCTTATCTCTGTGCATGGGGACCGCGGGGGACTCAGTGGTGTAATGGTAGAAGGTTGTACTGAGGGGCTTATCGCTGTTCTCTGTGTCAGGGGGGACGGGCGGGGGGACGCAGGGGTGTAATGGTAGAATGATTGTACTGAGGGCTTAATCCTGTGGCCAGGGGGGACGCGGGGGGACGCAGGGGGGTAATGGTAGAAGGATTGTACGAGAGCTTATCTCTGTGCAGGGGGGACGCGGGGGGACGCAGGGGGGTATGGTAGAAGATTTTTACTGAGGGCTTATCTCTGTACAGGGGGGACGCGGCGGGGGTACGCAGGGGGGAATGTAGAAGGTTGTACTGAGGGAGCTTATCTCTGTGCAGGGGTACCAAAACGTGGGGACGAGGGGGGTAATGGTAGAAGGATTGTACTGAGGGGCTTATCTCTGTGCAGGGGGGAGGCGGGGGGGGGGGGGGTAATGTTAAAGGATTGGTCTGAGGGGCTTATGCTCTGTGCAGGGGGGAGGGGCGGGGACCAGGGGGGTAATGGTAGAAGGATTGTCTGAGGGGCTTTATCTCTGTGCAGGGGGGACGCGGTGGAAAGCAGGGGGGAATGGGTAGAAGATTGTACTGAGGGGCGCTTATCTCTGTGCAGGGGGGAACGCAGGGGGGTAATGTAGAAGGATTGTACTGAGGGTCTTTCTCTGTGCAGGGGGACGCGGGGGGACGCGGGGGGTAATGGTAGAAGGATTGTACTGAGGGGCTTATCTCTGTGCAGGGGGGGGGGGGGGGGACAAGCAGGGGGGGTACTGGTAGCAGATTGTAACTGATGGTCTTATCTCTGTGCAGAGGGGGAGGCGGGGACGGCAGGGGTAATGGTAAAGGATTGTAACTGAGGAGCTTATCTCTGTGCATGGGGGACACGCGGGGGACGCAGGGGGTAATGGTAAAGGATTTGTATCTGATGGCTTATCTTGTGCAAGTGGGGAGGAGGGGTGAACGCAGGGGGGTATGGTAGAAGGAATTGTACTGAGGGAGCTTATCTCTGTGCATGGGGACGCGGGGGGGACGCCAGGGGGGTAATGGTAGAAGGATTGTACTGAGAGCTTTCTCTGTGCAGTGGGGACGCGGGGGGAAACGCAGGGGGGTAATGGTAGAAGGATGTACTGAAGGAGGGGCTTATCTCTGTGCAGGGGTACGGGTGCGGGGGGACGCAGGGGGTAATGGTAGAAGGATTGTACTGAAGGGCTTATGTCTGTGCAGGGGGGACACAGGGGGGTAATGGTAGAAGGATTGTACTGAGGAGCTTATCTCTGTGCAGGGGGGACGCGGGCGGGGGGGTAATGGTAGAAGGATTGTACTGAGGGCTTATCGCTCTGTGCGGGGGACAAAAAA
This sequence comes from Engystomops pustulosus, assembly GCA_019512145.1. Lineage (NCBI taxonomy): Eukaryota > Metazoa > Chordata > Amphibia > Anura > Leptodactylidae > Engystomops > Engystomops pustulosus. The sequence continues at coordinate 49,781 of WNYA01000627.1, forward strand.
CACGGGGGGACGCAGGGGGGTAATGTTAGAAGGCTTGGTACTGAGAGCTTATCTCTGTGCAGGGGGGAGGAGGCTGGGGACGCAGGGGGTAAGGTAGAAGGATTGTCTGAGGGGCTTATCTCTGTGCAGGGGGGGACACCAACGGGGGGACACAGTGGGGTCATGGTAGAAGATTGTACTGATGAGCTTACTCGGTACAGGGGGGACGCGGGGGGAACTCAGGTGGTAATGGTATAAGGATTGGTACTGAGGAGCTTAATCTCTGTTGCAGGGGGACCGAAACTGGGGACGCAGGGGGGGTAATGGTAGAAGGATTGTCTGAGGGGCTTATCTCTGTGGGGCAGGGGGGACCCGCAGGGGGGTAATGGTAGAAGATGTACTGAGGGGCTTACTCTGTGCAGGGGGACGAACGGGGGGACGCAGGGGGTAATGGTAGAATGATTGTATGAGGGGCTTATCTCTGTGCCGGGGGGGACGCAGGGGGGTCATGGGTAGAAGGATTGTACTGAGGGCTTATCTCTGTGCAGGGGGACGCCTCGGGTGGACGCAGGGGTGTAATGGTAAAGGATTGTACTGAGGGGCTTATCTCTCTCTGTGCAGGGGACGCGGGGGACGCAGGGGGTAATGGTAGAAGGATTGTACTGAGGGGCTTATCTCTGTGCAGGGGGGGGGCCGCGGGGGGACGCAGGGGGTAATGGTAGAAGGAAAATTGTACTGAGGGGCTTATCTCTGTGCAGGGGGGAGCGGGGGACGCAGGGGGTAATGGTAGAATATTGTACTGAGGGCTTTCTCTGTGCAGGGTGGACGCGGGGGGGTAATTGTAGAAGGTTGTACTGAGGGGCTGATCTCTGTGGCAGGGGGGACAACGGGGGGACCATGGTGTACATGGTAGAAGGATTGTCCGAGGGGCTTATCTCTGTGCAGGGGGGACGGCGAGTGGGACGCAGGGGTTAATGTAAGGATTGACTGAGGGGCGTATCTCTTGCAGGGGGGACGCGGGGGACGCAGGTGGGTAATTGGTAGAAGGATTGTAACTGAGGGGCTTATCTCTGTGCAGGTGGGGACGCGGGACGCAGGGGGGTAATGGTAGAGATTGTACTGAGGGGCTTATCTCTGGTGCAGATGGGGAGGCGGGGGACGCAACAGGGGGGGTCATGGTAGAATGATTTTTCTGCGGGCTTATCTCTGTGCAGGGGGACCGGGGGTAAGTGTAGCAGGATTGTACTGATGTGCTTACTCTGTGCAGGGTGACAAAAGAATAAACAAAAAACAACACACAAAAGAACGGCGTTTTTACGCATGGTTGTGTAATGTAGAAGGATTGTACTGTGAGATCTTAATCTCTGTGCAAGGGGGGGGGGGGGCGGGGGGACGCAGGGGGGTAATGGTAGAAGGATTGTACTGAGAGGCCTTATCTCTGGGGCGGGGGCACGGGGGACACAGGGGGGTAATGGTAGAAGGATTGTACTGATGAGCTTATCTCTGTCAGTGGGGACCACACGGGGGGACGCAGGGGGTAATGGTGAAGGATTTGTACTGAGGTGTCTATCTCTGTGCAGGTGGGGACGCAGGGGGGTAATGGTAGAAGGATTGACTTGAGGGGCCTTATCTCTGTGCAGGGGGGACACAAAAAAAAACTGGGGACCGCAGGGGGGTAATGGTAGAAAGGATTGACTAGGGGCTTCGCTCTGTGCAGGGGACGGCAGGGTGGTAAATGGTAGAAGGATGTAACGAGGGGGCTTATCTCTGTGTCGGGGGACGCGGGGGACGCAATGGGGGTAATGGTAGAAGGATTGTACTGAGGGGCTATTAATCTCTGTGCAGGGGGACGGCGGGGGACGCAGGGGGGTAATGGTAACGGCTTGTACTAGGGTCTTATCTCTGTGCAGGGGGACCTCGGGGGGACGCAGGGGGTAAATGTAGAAGGATGTACTGAGGGGCTTAATCTCTGTGCGGGGGGAGGGCGGGTGGACGCAGGGGGGAATGGTAACGAAGGATTGTACTGAGGCTTATCTCTGTGCAGGGGGGACCGGGGGGGAATGTAGAAGGATTGTACTGATGGGCTTATCTCTGTGCAGGGGGGACAGACGGGGGACGCAGGGGGGTATGGTAGAAGGCTTGTACTGAGGGTCTTATCTCTGTTCCGGGGGACGGCGGGGAGCAGGGGGTAATGTAAGAAGGATTGTACTGAGGGGCTTATCTCTGTGCAGGGGGGAGGCTGGGGACGCAGGGCGGGGGTAATGGTAGAAGTATTGTACTGAGGACTTATCTCTGTGCAGGGGGGACCGGCTGGGGGACGCATGGGGGGGTATGGTAGAAGGATTGTCCTGAGGGGCTTATCTCTGTGCATGGGGAGGTCGTGGGGACGGCAGGGGGGTAATGGTAGAAGGATTGTACTCCTGAGGGGCTTATCTCTGTGCAGGGGGGAGGCGGGGGGACGGCATGGTGGGTAATGGTAGAAAGGTTGTACGAGAGAGCTTATCTCTGTTCAGTGGGGACGCGGGGGGATGCGGGGGGTAAATGGTAGAAGGATTGTACTGGAGGTAGCTTTATTCTTCTTGCAGGGGGGAGGCGGGGGACACGATGGGTATGGTAGAAGGATTGTACTGAGGGGCTTATCTCGGGGCAGGGGGACGCGGGGGGAACTCGGGGGGTAAGGGTAGAAGGAGTAACTGAGGAGCTTATCTCTGTGCAGGGGGGACGCGGGGGGACGCAGGGGGGTATGGTAGAAGGATTGTACTGAGGGGCTTATCTCTGTGCAGGGGGGAGGCGGGGAACGAAGGGGGGTACTGGTAGAAGGATTGTACTGAGGGGCTTAATCTCTGTTCAAAGGGGGGATGCGGGGGGACGCAAGGGGGTAATAGTAGAAGGATTGCTCACTGATGGCTTATCTCTGGTGCAGGGGGAGGCCGGGGGGACGCAGGGGGGTAATGGTTGAAGGATTGTACTGAGTGGCTTATCTCTGTGCAGGGGAGGCGGGGGACGCAGGGGGTAATTGGTAAAGGATTGTACTGAGGGGCTTTATCTCCTGTGCAGGGGGGAGGGCGGGGGGACGGCGGGGGTAATAGTAGAAAAGGATTTTACTGAGGGCTTATCCTCGTGCAGGGGTACGCGGGGGGACGCAGGGGGGTAGGTAGAAGATTGTACTTGAGGGCTTATTATCTCTGTGCAGGGGGGAGGTGGGGGACGCAGGGGGGTACTGGTAGAAGGATTGGTCTGAGGGTCTTATCTCTGTGCAGGGGGCGCGGGTGAACGCATGGGGTAATGGTAGAAGGATTGTACTGAGAGCTTATCTCTGGGCAGGGGGGAGGCGGGGGGCCGCAGGGGTATGTAGAAGGAATGTAACCGGAGGAGCTTATCTCTGTGCAGGTGGGGACGCAGGGGGGTAATGGTAGAGGATGTACTGAGGGCTTAATCCTATCTCTGTGCGGGGGAGGGCGGGGGGGGTAATGGAGAAGGATTGTTACTGAGTGCTTATCTCTGTGCATGGGGACGCAGGGGGGTAATGAGAAGGAATTGTACTGAGGGGCTTATCTCTGTGCAGGGGGACGCGGGGGGACGCAGGGGGGTAATGGTCAAGCAGGTTGTACTGAGTGGGCTATCTCTGTGCAGGGGGGAGTGGCGGGGGGACGCGGGGGTAATGGTAGAAGGATTGTACTGAGGAGCTTATCCCTGTGCAGGGGGGAGGCGGGGGACCCAGTGGGGTAATGGTAGAAGGATTTAACTGGAGGAGTCGGCTATCTCTGTCAGGGGGTGACGGGGCCGGCAGCCATCTCTTCTTGTGGCCGCTCACAGCCAAGAAGTCCTCAAGTTATTCTGCGAGTCGTGCGACGTCCGGAGTGGCCGCACTGCCCTGCTCCTGGAGCACAAGGATCACGGTAGCAGAGTTATGTCCAAGGGGACAGCTGCTGCAGATATTACAACACCATCTGCAGAACAACTGCTCCCTCTACCCTGCTCACAGACTACATTTGGCAGACTATTAACACCACGACCGCTATAGATCTAGCGAACATCAACAATGTGCCATAGAACATTCTGCGATTATCCACCACTGACCCCTATACTACAGAACACACACATGTGGCCTAGATACATTCTTGCAGTTATTGCAACCGCTGACCTCTTAACTACAGAACTCACACACGTGCCATAGATGACCTTGCTTGCGACTATTACAACCACCCACCGACCCCTATACTACAGAAATCCCATGTGCCATAGATACATTCTGCAGACATTACACTACACCACTGACCCTATCTACAGACATCACACATGTGCCATAGATACATTCTGCAGATTATTACACCACTGACCCCTATACTACAGAACATCACACATGTGCCATAGATACATTCTGCAGATTATTACACCACTGACCCCTATACTACAGAACATCACACATGTTCCATAGATACATTCTGCGACTATTACCACCCTGACCTCTACTACTACGACATCACACATGTGCTATATACATTCTTGCGACTATTACACCCTGACCTCTATACTACAAAAGAAACATCACACATTGCCCTAGATACATTCTGCAATTATTGCACCAACTAGTATGTGCGGTGTGAATCTCAATCTTTCCCTTTTCCGTCCTTCAGATTCCGGAGATTGGATGAAGCTCTGCAGAACCAGCGAGTTTTGCTGGAAAATGTTATAACTCAGGTAGAAGAGAAGAAAATAGTTGTCCAGGCGGCAGGGAAACAGATCGAGGAGCGGTGAGACATCTACAGGTTCTCTCATTTTAGAGGAGGAGGAGACAAGAGTCTGGGGGAGGAGGGGGAGACAAGCGTCTGGGGGGAGTAGGAGGGGAGGACAGAGATTCCCTGGGGGGAGGATGAGGGAGGACATAGGAGTCTGGGGAGGATGAGGGACGGACAGGATCTGGGGTGATGGAAGGAGGGAGGACAGAGGAGTCTGGGGAGAGGAGGAGGGTAGGAACAGCAATGGTCTGGGGGGAGGAGGAGGAGGACAGAGGAGTCTGGGGGAGGAGGAGGGAGGACAGAGGAGTCTGGGGGAGGAGGAGGAGGACAGAGGAGTCTGGGGGAGGAGGAGGGAGGACAGAGGAGCTGGAGAGATGAGGATGGGACGAGGAGTCTGGAGTGGAGAGGAGGAGGATAAGTCTGGAGGAAAGGAGTAGGACAGATGAGTCTGAGGAGGACATAGGAGTCTGGAGGAGGACGAGGAGTCTTAGGAGGAGGAGGAGAGGATAAAAAGTCTTGGATAGGATGAGACATAGGAGTCCTGGAGGATGACAGAGAGTTCTGGAGGAGACATAGGAATCTGAGGATGACAAGGAGTCTGGAGGAGGATAAGTTCTGGAGGAGGAGGAGTGAAGGAGGGGAATAAGTCTGGAGGAGAGGAGGAGGAGGATAAGTCTGGAGAGAGGAGGAGAGAGGAGTCTGGAAGGGAGAGGAGGGGACAGAGGATTCTAGAGAGGAGGATGAGGTACAGAGAGTCTAGAGGAGATAGTCCTGGAGGAGGAGGAGGAGGAGGGGGAGGATGATAAGTCTGGATCTGACGTGTTGCACGTTGCTGCAGGTTGTATGAGATAAAGCACATGCACCGGAAGGTGGAGAATCAGATTAAGATGACTAAGATGGTGATAATCAATGAGCTGAACAAGAGGATGAACTCCCTGCTGGAGCAGCTGGAGGTGAGGAGCAGCCTGGACCCGGTACACTATGGAGCTGGGGGGAGCAGGCGATGTGGGGGGCACGGACCTGTGCTTCAAGGGGATGATAGGTTGTTATGGAGCTGGGTCAGGCGATGGGGGGCACTGACCTGGCAGGGTAGATGAGGGTTGTGTGGAGCTGGGGGAGCAGGCGATGTGGGGGGCACGGACCTGGCAGGGGAATTAATTTTGGGAAAGGGGTTGTGTGGAGCTGGGGGGGGCAGCGATGTGGGGGGGCACGGACCCTGGCAGGGGATTAGATGGTTGTGTGGAGCTGGGGTTAGCAGGCGATGTGGGGGGCACGGACCTGCAGTGGATATTAGGTTGTGTGGAGCTGGGGTAGCAGGCGATGTGGGGGGCACGGACCTGGCAGGGGATGATGAGGGTTGTGTGGAGCTGGGGGGGCATGGCTGTGGGGGGCACGAACCTGAACATGATGAATAAGGTTGTGTGGACTGGGGGGAGCAGGCGATGTGGGGGCACGGACCTGGCAGGGATGATGAGGGTTTGGGATCTTGGGGGGACAGGCGATTGGGGGCACGGACCTGGCAGGGGATGATTGAGGGTTGGTGGGAGCGGGGGGGAGCAGGCGATGTTGGGGGCAATCGGACCTGGCCAGGGGATTGATTGAGGGTTGTGTGGATCTGGGGAGGCAGGCTATGTGGGGGGCACGGACCTGAAGGGGAGATTAGTGTTGTGTGGAGCTGGGGGGAGCAGGCGATGTGGGGGGGCACGGACCTGGCAGGGGATGATGAGGGTTGTGTGGGCTGGGGAGAAGCAGGCGATGTGGGGGGGGGGGGGGGGGGCAACGGACCTGACAGTGGATGTGAGGGTTTGGGTGGAGCTGGGGGATCATGCGATGTGGGGTCAACGGACATCTGGCAGGTGGAATGAATGAGGGTTGTGGAGCTAGGTGGGCAGGCGATGTGGGGGGGCACGGACCTGGCAGGGTATGATGAGGGTTGTGTGGAGCTGGGGGGGCAGGCGATGTGGGGGGCACGGACCTGGCAGGGGATTATGAGGGTTGTTTGGAGCTGGGGGGGCAGGCGATGTGGGGGGCACGGACCTGGCGAGGGATGATGAGGTTTGTGTGGAGCGGGGGTAAGCAGGCGATGTGGGTGGGCACGGACCTGGCAGGGGATGATGAGGGTTGTGTGGAGCTGGGGGGAGCAGGCGATGTGGGGGGCACGGACCTGACAGGGGATGATGAGGGTTGTGTGGAGCTGGGGGGAGCAGGCGATGTGGGGGGGCACGGACCTGCAAGGGGATTATAGTTTTTATGGAGCTGGGGGGCCCAGGCGATGTGGGGGCACGGACCTGCAGGGATTATGAGGGTTGTGTGGAGCTGGGGGGGCGCGATGTGGGGGGCAAACGGACCTGGCAGGGGCTGATAGGGTTGGGTGGAGAGCTGGGGGGCACAGGCCGATGTGGGGGGCAACCGGACCTGGCCGGGATGATGAGGTTTGTGTTGGAGCTGGGGGTAGAAGGCGATGTTGGGGGGCACGGACCTGGCAGGGAATGATGAGGTGGTTGTGTGGAGCTGGGGGTAGGCAAGTGCTATGTGGGGGGCACGGACCTGGCAGGGATGTGAGGGTTGTGTGGAGCTGGGGGGAGCAGGCTATTGTGGGGGGCAATCTGACCTGGCAGGGGATGATGAGGGTTGTGTGGAGCTGGGGGGGAGCAGGCGATGTGGGGGGCACGGACCTGGCAGGGGATGATGAGGGTTGTGTGGAGCTGGGGGGAGCAGGCGATGTGGGGGGCACGGACCTGGCAGGGGATGATGAGGGTTTTTATGGAGCTGGGGGGGCCGGCGATGTGGGGGGTGCACCGGAGCTCAGGCCGGGCCCATACTGAATGTATATGTAGATGGCAGAGGATGCTGGGACTTGTAGTCCCCTGCCTGATGATGCTGTTGTTCTCTTGTAGACGTGCTATGATTGCACAGAGAAGAATCCGGCGCACAGCCTCTGCACCAAGTGTAACAAGTGGTTGTGTAGCACCTGCGCGGAGCAGCACCGGCACAGCAAGGCCGACCACTACCTGGCCACGTCTCAGAGAGGTAACGGGGGACGTGGGGGGCCGCGGGGGGAGGCGGGGGGACGCAGGGGGGTAATGGTAGAAGGATTGTACTGAGGGGCTTATCTCTGTGCAGGGGGGACGCGGGGGGACGCAGGGGGGTAATGGTAGAAGGATTGTACTGAGGAGCTTATCTCTGTGCAGGGGGTGATGGGGCCGGCAGCCATCTCTTCTGTGCCGCTCACAGCCAAGAATCCCTCAAGTTATTCTGCGAGTCGTGCGACGTCCTGATGTGCCGCCACTGCCTGCTCCTGGAGCACAAGGATCACAGGTAGCAGAGTTATGTCCAAGGGGACAGCTGCTGCAGAGTATTACACCATCTGCAGAACACTGCTCCCTCTACCTGCTCACAGACATACATTCTGCAGATTATTACACCACTGACCGCTATAGATCTACAGAACATCACACAGGTGCCATAGATACATTCTGCAGATTATTGCACCGCTGACCTCTATACTACAGAACATCACACATGTGCCATAGATACATTCCTGGGGGAGGAGGAGGGAGGACAGAGGAGTCTGGGGGAGGAGGAGGGAGGACAGAGGAGTCTGGAGGAGGACGGAGGATGAGGACAGAGGGGTCTGGAGGAGGACGGAGGATGAGGACGGAGGAGGAGGACAAGTCTGGAGGAGGAGGAGGAGGAGGATAAGTCTGGAGGAGGAGGAGCACTAAATAGTATGACCAGCAGCAGCCTCCACTTAATAAAATGAAGAGCAGCAGCCTCCACTCACTAAAATGACCAGCAGCAGCCTCCACCCAATAAAATGTCCAGCAACAGCCTCCACTCACTAAAATCACCAGCAGCAGTCTCCACTCAATAAAATCATTAGCAGCAGCCTTCACATATCAATATGTACAGCAGCAGCCTCCACTTAATAAAATAACCAGCAGCAGCCTCCACTCACTAAAATGACCAGCAGCAGCCTCCACTCACTAAAATGACGAGCAGCAGCCTCCACTCACTAAAATGACCAGCAGCAGCCTCCACTCAACAAATGACCAGCACAGCTCCACTGTTTATATGTACAGCGCAGCCTCCACTCAATTAAAAGGACCAGCAGCGGCCTACCCTCACTAAAATGATCAGCACCAGCCTTCACCTTAATAATAAAATAACCAGCACAGGCCTCCACTCATAAAAGGACCAGTCACAATCGCCTCCACTCACTAAATGACAGCACAGCCTCCACTCACTAAAATGACCAGCAACAGCAGCCTCCCTCACTAAATGACCAGCACTCACCCTCCACTCAACACAATGACCAACATGCTCCATACAGCCGCTCCACTCAACAAAATGACCAGCACACCCATAGGGTACCACAGCCTCCATCACAAAATGACGCAGCAGCACCTCCACATATTATTGTACAACGCCCTCATCAACTACCAGCAACCCCAAAAATTGCAGCACTCCCCACCAATAAAATGTCTAGCAGCAGCCTTCACTCACTAAAATGTCCAGCAGCAGTCTCCACTCAATAAAATGACCAGCAACCTCCACTCACTAAAATCACAAGCAGCAGCCTCCACTAAATAAAATGACCAGCAGCAGCCTCCATTCACTATGTACAGCAGCAGCCTCCTTCCTCAAATGACCAACAGCAACCTCCACTCATATAATGACCGGCCACCCCCTCTATAATATGTCCCAGCACACGCCAACACCATTAAAATGAACAGCAGCAGCCTTCACTCCAATATAATAGTACAGCAGCAGCCTCCACTAAATAGATTATGACCCATCAGCCCTCGACTTAATAAAAATGACCCAGCAGGCAGCCCCACTCAATAAAATAAAGAGCACACCTCCATTCATATAATGACCAGCAGCCAGCCTCCCTCACTAAAATAACCATGCAGCCTCCACTCAATATGATGACCAGAGCCGCTTCATATTAATATGTACTCAGCCACGCCTCCACATATTAATAGTCACAGCACCTCCACATATTAATGTACATCGCACCTCCATAATAATTAATTATGTACAGCAACCAGCCTCCACCACCTAAAATGCACTACACCAGCCTCACTTAATAAAAAATGACCATCAGCAGCCTCCACTCAATAAAATGAATGAGTGGCTTCCACCAATAAAATGACCATCAGCAGCCCCCTCACTAAATGACCAGTTGCCTCCACTCAATAGTATTGACCAGCAGCAGCTCCCCAATTAATATGGTACAGCATCAGCCTCCACATAATAATTATGTACACAACAGCCCTCCATCCATCCTAATCACAGCTTGCACGCTAAAATTTACCAGCAGCAAGCCTCCACGCACATAAATGACCAGCAAGCACAGTTCCTCCACTCATAAAATACCAGCCGATGCCCTTAATGCCACCTCACAAAGTATACCAGCACCACCTCCACAATCTTAATAGGTAAAGAGCAGCCTCCACTATTATATGTACCGCAAGCGCCTCCACTCACTAAAATTACCGCACAGCCTCCACTCAATAATCTTACCAGCAGCAGCCTCCGCTCAATAAAGTCTAGCACAGCCTCCACTCACTAAAATGTCCAGCACAGTCTCCACCATAAAATACAGCGTCAGCCCCGCTCAAATGACCGACGCAAACCCCACTCAATAAAACCATCAACCTCCACTCACTAAAATCAAAACAAGCAGCAGCAGCTCCCCCTAAATAAAAGGACCACAGCAGCCTGTCCATTCACTATGTACACAACACCTCCATTCCAAAGAGACCAACAGCAACCTCCACTCATGAAATGACCAGCGCCCACTTCTAAATATCCGCAGCAGCCACACTCATAAATGAACACACAGCCTTCACCCACATATTAGATTGTACACGCACACCTCCACTAAATGTAATGACCAGCGCAGCCCCACTCAATCAAAGTGAAGAGCAGCATCCTCCATTCATAAATACAGCACAAGCGCGCCCCTCACTAAATGACCAGCAGCCTCCACTCATAGTATGACCAGTAGCCTCTTCATAATTAATATACAGCATCAGCCTCCACATATAATAGTACAGCGCCTCCCAAGATATCCTTCCACCTCCATATTAATTAGTAAGCATCAGCCTCCATATATAATTGTCACAGCAGCAGCCTCCATAATGCGGCCCCTCCACTCACTAAATGACTTAGCACCCAGCCTCACATTAATAAAAAATGACCAGCACAGCTCCACTCAATAAAATGAAGAGCAGTGCTTCCACTCAAATAAATGACGTCATCAAGCCACCCTCACAAAATGACCCATGGCCTCCACTCATATAAGATCCAGCAGCCCCTCCACATATTAATATGTACAGCGCAGCATCCTCCACCTCACTAAAAGTTACCAGCAGCAGCCACCCTCTCACTAAAAATACCAGTCAACACGCCTCCCGTCAATGAAAATGACCAGCAGCACACTCCACCCAATACCAATGTCCACAGCAGTCCCACTCATAAAATCATAGCAAGCAGCCTTCACTTACTCAATATGTACAGCACAGCCCTCCACGTAATAAATAACCACAGCAGCCTCCACTCCACTAAAATGACCACAGGCAGCCTCACTCCTAAATGACCACAGCACCTCCACTCAAACAAAGACCAGCAGCAGCCTCCACTCACAAAATGACCAGCAGCAGACCTCCACATATTAATAGTGTACAGTCAGCAGCCTCCACTTAATAAAAATGACCAGCAGCAGCCTCCACGTCACTAAAATCACCAGCGCAGCCCCACTCACAAAATCACCAGCACAGCACCTCCACCCAATAAATGTCTAGCAGCAGCCTCCACTCTACTAAAATTCGCAGCACAGTCTCCCACTCAAAAAATTACCAGCAGCAGCCGTCCGCGTCAAATTTGACTGACAAAGCACACCGTCCACTTCATAGAAAGTACCACAAACCCCACTCAATAAGTACCACAAAATCCAAGCAGCAGCACTCCACTAAAAATGACACAGCAGCCTCCATTCACTATGTACAGCACCAGCCTTCCATTCAAAAGGACCAACAGCAACCTCCACTCAATGAAATGACCAGCGTCCCCCACGCTATAATATGTCCAGCAGACTCCACCTCATTAAAATAACGCGCAGCCTTCACTCCACATATTAAGTAGTTTACAGCCAGCAGACGCCTCTAAATAGTATACCCACAGCACTCCACGTAACTAAAAAATGGACCAGCAGCTCCCTCCACTCAATAACATGAGAGCACCTCTCCACTCCTAAGTAATGACCAACCTCTTCATATTAATATTACACGCATCACTCTCCACAATAATAGTAAGCACCAGCCTCCACTGCACTAAATGACTAGCACCGCGCGCCACTTATAAATAAAATGACCAGCAGCCGCCCTCACTTAATAAAATTGAAGACGTGGCTTTAAACTCAATAAAATGACCATCAGCAGCCTCCACTCAATAGTAATGTACCCACAGCACCTTGTCCACTTTTAATATGTACGCTCACACCCTCCACATATTAATATGTACAGCAGCAGCCTCCACTCACTAAAATTACCAGCACACGCTCCACTCAATAATATTACTAGACAGCTAAGCCTCCACTCAATAAATGATCCAGCAGCACTCCACCCAATAAAATGTCTAGCACAGCCAGCCACTCACAAAATCACCACAGTCAGCCTCCACTCAATAATTCATGAGGCAACCGCCTCAGATATTAATTGTACAGCATAAGCAGCCCGTCCACTCAATAAAATGACCACAGCAACACCCAAACGCACTAAAGACCAGCAAGCAGCTCCACTTATAAAAATGAACTAGCCCTCCACATCATAAATAACAAGCACAGCTCCACATATTACATATGTACAGCACGTTTCCCACTCACAAATACCCAGCACAGCCTCCCTCAATAAATTAGCATCAGAAAGCCACCCACTACAATAAAATGACCAGCAGCATCCTCCACCTAATAACATGTCCCAGCAGCAGCTCCACTCAATAAAATCATTACAGAGCCTCCACATATAATATTACAGCACACTTTCCACATTTAATTTACACAGCAGCCTCCACTCAATAAATGACCAGCAGCATCTCTCTCACATGACCAACACGCGGCCTCCACTCCACTTTATGTCCAGCAGTGGCCTCCCCACGAAAATGTCCACAGCGGCCTTAACTCAATAAAATGCAGCTGTTCATCCACTCCTAAAAGTGCCATCTTGAAGCCTCCGCTCCAAAAAATACCAGAATGGGCCTCTACTCAATAAAAGTACGCATGCAGCCTTTTAACCTGCTGGCAGTAAAAGACCAGCAGCATGCCTCCACTTAGGTGCATTCGCATGTGTGTTTTGAGACTGTATGCATTGAACAAATGTTTTACATGTTAACAGTGCATCGGAGGTGGCTGGTTTCAAAAGTTGTGTTTTCTTCTACTGCTGGAAGGGTTTATCAGATGTGTTACATTTTCACAGACCAAACTGCCAAATGCAACGGTCACATTTAACATAGGACCCCCAAAAGCCACGATGTAACGCACCCTGTATGTTATAACGTGTGGAGTGGCAGCGGCGCAACAACGATCGCAGGGTTCAACAGGACCTGGGGATTGAAGGGGCCCACAGCTTGCCAACCGATGAACCATGTGTTTTACATGTTACATTGCATTGGTTGCTTTTAAGCAGTTTTCTTCTTTGTCTGGAAAGTTTGAAGGCATGCTGTGAAAATGTTTAACTTTGCTAACACTCCTACAATGAAGATAAAAATGCTTTACAACCACATGTGGTTTAACACATATCCCCAAATGCCACCTGTGACTTGCTCACATCACAACACATAGCCACCCCGCCCCCACTCACAATATACAAGCTGCCCTCCCCCACTCCATATACAGCTGCCCTCCCCCACTCCCAATATTACAACTGCCCTCCCCCGCTCACAATAACAAGCCATCCTCCCCCCAGTCCATTATCAAAGCTCGCTCCTCCCCCACTTCGCGTAATCCAGTCTCCCCCCCCACCTCACAATATACAAGCCCCCCTCCCCCAGTCCACATTATAACAGCCCCCCTCCCCCACTCACAATATACAAGCCCCCCATTCACATTATACCATGCCCTCCTCCCCACCCTGCTCACAATATACAAGCCATCCTCCCCAGTCTCATTATCACATCTCCCCTCCCCCATCAGTGGTTTGCTGAAGTAATTGGTTCTCTCATCATGTCTCCCACCTCTTCCACGTCCGCTATTTGCTACTGTTTTTACAAGCTTGAATGTTTGTGGCCACTAACTGCACAACTGTTCATGTTCCTGCCTACGTCTCCAACTTCTTCCTGCCTCGCCTGCCTTTGTCACGGCTAACGTCCCATGGAGCTTGTAAGCCTCTGGGCATCGCCAAGACTTTTAAGTACTTTAGGTATGTATAAGCAAGCATTTCTCAACCTCAAAGGTTATGACTACAGGGACATATAGATTCAAAGGTACTGTAGAATGTTCTCTCCAGCACCCCCAAATGCTTGGATCGGTTCTGAATATCTAAATTAGGGTGTGCAACACAAGATTCAAGATTTCTTATGCACCTTTGAAGTCAAAACCATGAGTTGATAGGAAAGCTAGAGTTCCCACCTGATGACTAGATCAAAGCGCCGAGTGGGTTATTAAGCAAATACATAATCTAGTGCATAATCCATGCATTTCGTTTGTGACATCCTCCCCTTATGTGCAGGTGTAGTGTGGGTCTAATGCCAATTTCAAGATTGTTACAACAATTTGAATATAGTCCCTACCCTAAACCCACGTTAGCCCTAAGACCACTTACTGTAGCCCACTAACACTAAGCGCTCAACCTAGCCACTATCCCCGAAATACTATTCCTAGCCGTGTACCCCTATCCACCATTGAACCTCTCACACCCACATGCACCCTCTTTGAACTCGCACCCATTTAATCTTTTTTTTAAAAACTTTAATGAATTTTTTTCAACAATATCAAGATTAAAATAGAAAAATAATGATGCATATTTTAAAACTAACTTAATAATTACAATTGCCAGTAAAATTTCCTAAATATTACATTATATCCAAAACACATTAATACTTCCAATAACTCCCACCCCCTCCCCGAGAGTGCCAACTTGGGTGAGGAGGAATAGAGAAAGAAAAATATATAAATAAAAGTTACAATAATACAATTAAAAATAAAGAATATACAGTGAACGTCCGGTGAAAAAAAAAGCTAAAAACCATAGCAATAATTATGATTTTTTTTATCCACCACAAGAAAGATTTACATAATTATTAATATTAATAATAGCTATTCAACACCCCCGAAATTATTTACCTGAAAAGTGAGGCTTTCATCCACAAAAAATAAACATTTCATAGCTTGTAAAATTGTGACAATGCAGATCTGCTCTTAATGGCACGCCTTCCGTCTATGCCCGGCGCGTGCGCCCATACAGCAGTCACCACCACACATATGGAGATCCTTAAACAAAAATATTTTCCGGAGCATTTTGTACAGCAGACTTTGTGTGAGTTTTTTTTGCATGTACTACTTTGACGTATCTTTTTGGGCCAAAATTAAATATATTGTCTAAAAAAAAAAAAAATTACAGGCTCGTAATTACACCACCAGTTGATTTTTAATAACCTGTGAATCATCTGAGGGTTGACTTCTTACAGTTGATTTTTTTCACAACATTGAGGGTGTAGTTTTCTATAATGACATATGTGGTGGGTTTTAACGCTATTTAGTCCCGTCTGAAAGTCACTCACAGCTGAGCAGGTGCCTCGTAACAACACCCTAAAAATAGAGAGATCATAAAAGACGTTATAAAGCAGACTTTGGATAGTTATTATGAAGTTTAACGTGGGTGCTACTACAACTATCGTGCCTGAAAAGCTGAAAAATTTTAGAACTTTGGAAATTGATAGTTTTTGAATTTTTTGCCCGAATGTCAATTTTCCATGCCGCCCCCATGACGGCCCACCTGAGAGTACCCCTTGACCTCTGCAGGGACAGGTAAGAAGAGAGGTTCATGTCCCCCCCCTCCCCCTTGCGATCCCACGCCAGTGTTCTTCCTGTCACACACAGGCAGGGTGAAGAGAGGGTCTCCTCCTTCTCATCTCCTTAGGGGGGTGGGATGGAGGGGGACGCCTTTAAGAGGTCGCGGTATACCTGTAACTAAATTCCTTTCCCCTCTCCTGGCTTCGATCGATCTCCTTCCTTGCTGACATTGTGAGAGGTATTTGGTGCAATCCCTGGCGCAGCTGCACGACTACGGCCAGCACCACATGTTTCCGGCTCCCAGGTGAAACGCAGCCGCGATTCTAAACTATCCAACCCCAATGAACGACTTCCGGTTATGCGTTCCCTAGACCCGATGATATTTCCGGTTTTGCGTTCCACTGGGCCGATACACCTTCCGGTTCCGGCGCGTCCGCACCGGAAGTGACGCAACCTTCACTCATTTGCGTTCGTGAGTTGCAGGCCGTGGAGCGTGAGTTTAAAAGCAAGAGTCTACCTAGAGACCTCTCTTGCCTCGTGACGACCGCAGTTGGTTTTGGCAGATCTAAGTGTGTCACTAGGCGACAGGTTAGTGAAACGCATGGTGGCAATTGCTTATCCTTATCACATACATCTAACCACCGCTCCACTGCACACTCTACCTCTCCCTTGTCCCACGGCAGTATGGGACCCAGTCCCCCTTCCCTCAGAACATCTGTATGTAAGGGGGTCTGGAGGGTGGAACGTGTAAGGGGGGGCCCTATATATATATCACATCCCTATTCTTCCATCGTGTTTTTTTTTCTCTCACATTCAGGAGAGAAAGTATAAAGAGAAGAAGAGGCATAAAACAGAAAAAGAAGGAAGACAATGTCAAAACTAAGACCCTTCCTCTCGTTAGATGCAACTGTGTTTTAATAAACTGCCAAATCTTATAAAAACGCTATGCAGAACTGCCTTGACAAGCAAAATGCGTGGAGGAAAGGTCCTTTCATGGACAGATGAGATCCATGTTTAAATCTGAAGAAGAAGCACAGTTGCATCCCCTTCTCCCTTTCCGAAGGAATTCCTCCTAACAGGTTCAAACCCTATAACTAATCCGAGGAGATGGATTCAGACCTAACAGGGCTTTCCTGTTTGGCCTACCAAGGGTGGTTGGGACGAAGCTAGACAGCCAGGAACCAAAAACATGACACTAGAATCCTTTTTCCGATGGAATGACCCTTGACCCTTACTAAGGGCGTCCGAGAACACAACCTTGAAGATCCTGTGAGAATAAAGTCACGTACAGGACGACTCTCAGTTGCTTAAGGCAAAAAGAAGAGGTGTAATTTTCCATCATATGTGCTTGGATACCTTATCCCTGAAAATGGAAAGATCGAAAAACGCTATCAGTGGCAGGGCTTCAGAATAGGCTCGTGTTCGACGAGGAAAATCAAAAAACCTGGAATTCAATTCCAAAAGTGACTCCAGGTTACAAATGAGGTACAAAAAACCCGACCCATCCCTTTGAGGATGCGACCAACTTAAAACCCCAGTTTTCAATCTTTCCTTAAAGAAAACCTGGAAATCGCAAATGCTAACATCTGAGAAGGCAAATGTCCCCACATCTATCGCCAATCAATGACCTCTGTCTAAACGTTAGTAAACCGATTATTAGCGGAACCATCGATGAGAGAAGCTTCTGGAGTCTCTCCCACGTCTGAAAATTAGCACCACTTTCATTGCAGACGCATCAGGGGAATGCGTCAGAGTTCTCCGGCCAAGAAGGAGCACTCTATACGTCACCCGCAGAGCCCTCTGGCTAAGCAGTGGTCAGGAGACTTCGATCTAAATCAACTTATGTGGCATACCTTTACGGGGCTTTAACGGAGGGTCCGCAAGAGAAATTTTCTCCTCGTCATTTTCTTTCGAACTCCTGACACGATCCTGAGAAAGCTGCAGTAGTAAAAAGGCTTTCCAGACCCTAGACAAAAATGCATATTTCGCGATTCCCGTGAAAAATTTCCATCCTATATCGCGAAAAAGGTGTAAACAATGCAGATTGAGCTAACACACAACAAGGGGGAGAGGCAGAGGTTACATTCCTTCCAGAGTACCCACCCAACCCTTGCCCGAATACAATGAACGCCAGGGTGGGGAAGACGCTCTTTTCCCTCTCATGGGAGCAAATATAAAGAAGCCTGTGTCTACAAGTCATACCATGACGGCTACAGATCGAGTTGAAATACCCCACCCCCCCTTCAAACATTTGTGACAACAAAAACATTCCGCTCAGCAAATCTTCTGCCTATGGTAACGAGGTTCAATCTCTACTACTCAAAATGTAATCCTCCTGTACCTCCCACCCATCAAAGTAAAGGTTCTACTCTCCCCTCTTCTTATTCAGAAGCCGACGGAAGCCTACAGATTAATCATAACTTAAGAATCTAAATACCCATTCAATACAGAGCATTCAAGATGTGAGTCCCTAAAATCCACACACCATTATCCCCAAAGGGGCAAGCCTATGCTCTATAGACTTAAAAGACGCTATTAAACCCATCCCATCGCCATCCCATCTCTCAAAAGTTCCCTGAGATTTGGCCATCCGGTCCCCAGAAAACCAGTACGACTCTTCAATTCAGACTCTAACCATTCGGGATCTCCTCAGCTCCCAGACTGTTCACAAAAATTATGCAGAGGTGGGTAGTCCGTCCCTAAACAAAAAACATACTTACTGAAGCCCTACTTAGAAACGATCTCCTTCTATTCTCCCACTCAGAAGAGACACCGACATTTGCAATCCTCCAAAAACCTGAGTTGGATTATAAATTTCAAAGAATCACAATCTCCACCAAGCACCAAGCAAAATTTCTGGGAATTTTGCTGGACTCAGTACTCACACTGTCTTCTCTCAGAAGAAGATCAAAATCTCACCTTCACGATCACTGTTCCAAAAGCAGCATAAGTGCTATTCAGAGAGGCTCATAAACTCCTGGCCATTCTCACACGTCCGTATCCCATCCGGTGTTCCCTGGCTCAAAAATCTACGAGAGAGCTTCAGAATTGGATTCTTCTCATCTTGGGACAAGAACTATACCTCTTGAAAGAAAAACCACACATTCCCCTATGGTAACAGTTTCCTAATGGTGGAAGACGTGAAATCTCTCCAGGGGGCTAAAATGAGCAGTGGCCCTAGTACATCCATCTATGACAGATGCAAGCAAGACAGGTTGGGTGAGCAAAACCTTCGCAGAAAACTGGTTCAAAGTCAATGGTCCCAGTCAGAAATAACCGGGTCATCAATTACAAAGAATTTGGGAAGGCGGTCTGGGAAACCCTGAAGGCCTCTCAGATCAGCAGGGCCAAACCAACCTCAAAATATTATCAAACACACGACCACATCGCCCTATCTCAAGATCTAAACCCGGTGGGCACACATGTCCGCATGCTCTCCAGAAAATATCAAAAGATCTTCTTGGCAAAAAAATGTCCTTGCTCGGACGGCAATCCATCTGAGGTGTCGAAAAGAAAGTATGCGATGATTTCCTGAGCCGATACACCTGGATCTCCCACAAGTGTGTGCCTAAACGGGAAGTTTTTCTTCGCCCATTTAAACCCAGAATGGTGAATAACCTGCAAAATGGATCTATTTGCCACCAGAGAAAACAAAAACGCAGACCATTACTCCTCCCCCCTGCAGAATAATACCCCAGACTACCTTCTAGATGCCTTCTGGCACGTTTGGGCACTCAAGACTATCCTATGCCTCCCTCACTTCCTCTATCTCACGACGGTGCAAAAATAAGATACAAGAAGACTCAAGAATTATCTTGATAGTCCCCTTCTGGCCACACAAAGACTGGTTCCCAGCACTGAAGAATTTGTATTGGAAGAACCAGTTATTCCCCGCCCAATATAATATCAGGGTCGTTTCATCATCCCAATCCGAATCCCTCCATCTATCAGCCTGATCCTGAGGAAACAGATGCTGAAGGCTAAGGGTTCTCAGAGAAAGTCATTGCAGAAACATTACAGGCAAGTAGGAAGCCAGTTACTCAGCAATCTCCACAAAACCTGGAACAGTTTGTATCCTTTTGCCATCTGAAATTCCTAATCTGCTTCCCTTCCCCTAACATACAGATCAGTATTGAGTTTCTTTCAAGCGGTGGGTTGAACCAAAGCCACACACTAAGGTCAAGTCCTCCCCCTAGCGCTCTCTTTCGACTGTCTCTCTGTGCTGACCATAAGGTGGGTAAGACATTTTCTTAGAGCAATCCACTATTAACAAGTCCTAAAGTGTCCTAACAGGACCCTCCCCTGGGACTTACTCATAGCCCTGAATGGCTTATACAGGGCCCTTTCGCCCTCAAGGACGCAGGCATAAAAAATATCACCTTGAAAACTGCCTTCTTGTTGCCATAACAACACTAGAAGGTTAGGAGAAATTCAAGCACTCTCCCTTAATGAACCTTACGGATAAATTAACGGTGATAGAAATCCTTGATGCTTGATCCAAGATTTTTCCCCCAAGATTACACCAGATTTCCATCGTAACCAGGAAATTATTCTCCCCTCCTTTTGGCCAAAAACAAGACTTCGGGAGAAGCTGAAATGCATACTTTAGATGTGAAAACATAGTGCTACATATCTTACTCTCGAAATAACTATAACTGGCGGACAAGACTCAAACTGTTTCTTCAGTGTCCAGGGCAAGAACAGAGGGAAAAAGCGTCAAGAGTCACCATCGCCCGCTGGATTAGTACAACTATCAAGCGGATGTTCTGACTAATCCAGAGCTTAGAAAAGCTCCTACAAATCTTAAAGCCCATTACCAGGCAGTAGCCACTCTTCCTTGGCAGAGTGAGCGGAGCTTCCCTGACCCAAATCTGTAAAGGCCCGCAACCTTTGGCCGTTTCCACAACACTTTGCGAACACTACCGACTGGACTTACATTCTGGCCATGAGACTTATCATTTGGAGTAAAAAGTTCTACAAACAGTAGTCCCTCCCTAAAAATTTTCTTTTTTTGGTACATCTCCGGTGGAGCCGTCATGGTGGACTGTCATGGAAAGTCGAGAATAGACTCAACCGGTAATTCGTTTTCCATCTAAGTCCCACCATACGCCTGGATTTTTCCCAACCATTTACAAATGTTATTATATGGTTTTTTATTGTATGTGGGTACATGCTAAATAAAACTCTTGCTCCTCTTGGTTGTAATTATTTGGTAGGAACACTGGGATGGATGCAGGCGAGGGGCCTTTTAACTCTCTTCTTCCTGTTCCCTGGCAGATGTCCAGTGGTAATCCTCCAGTGGCCGTCATGGTGACTAGATTGGAAAACGAATTACCGGTAGTCTAATTGCTCGCTTTCCTTCATACTGAAACACAAAAGATTTAATCAAATTTTCTATTACGTTTGAAGTACGACAGACGGTGAGACGGGAAAACAAAAATGGCTTAGGTTCATTAACCCTACGTCTTATCCAGTCTCGATTGCCGAATGCACCGGTTGGTCCTCTCGTGGCACTGGCAAACGCTGGCCGGCCCTGGCCTTACCTGCTCCAGTTTCTGCTCCTGACAGGCTTAGGCCCTATGTGTACCCCACTCCCTAGGGCGGCAGTGCTCAAAGTGATTGCTCTGGTCAATTCCGGGTCTGCATTTATCTGTGGCGACTCCAACTTTTCCTAACGGATCTTCAGCCATTCCTGTGAAGAAGCCCTCTGTGTCTCCACCGCGTTCCCGTGTCTCTCCGGTTGTCTGTCCTCCTGTTGTTCCTTTTGCGGTCCGTTTTTCTCTCCTCCCTGTGGATCCTGCTCCCTCTGTTCCTGTTCCGTGTACCCAGCTCCTTTGTCCTGCTGTGAGTCCGTATTTTCCCTCCAGTCTGGTCCTCCCGCTTTCCTCCGGGAATTTGGACTGTCCTCATCTTTGCTACCATTTGGGCTCCACGCACGGTTATTCACACCTGTGGAATGACCTGGGTATCACCAAACCCCCCACAGCAAGAGCCATCCCACTTTTGCGTGGTTCTCAGTCGAAGACCGTTTCTACTTAGACTCCTTCCCTAGGTGTCACTAGTACATCTCCTCCGCTGTGTTTTACAGTAGTCCACAGACTCTGATCCATAACGCAGCGTCTACATGTAAGGGTTTCAATTGTTTGCCTTCGTGATCATTTTGCAATACTTGGTCTCATCATATATTTTTATTTTTTGAGACGGGTGCAAATATTCAAATTCTTTCTTAAAACAAACA
Organism: Engystomops pustulosus; assembly: GCA_019512145.1. Classification (NCBI taxonomy): domain Eukaryota; kingdom Metazoa; phylum Chordata; class Amphibia; order Anura; family Leptodactylidae; genus Engystomops; species Engystomops pustulosus. Next base: position 71,751 of record WNYA01000627.1, read on the forward strand.
CGCTCATAAAAAATAAAGAATCCTGTTACTGTAACAGGATAATCAAGCCACAATCTGCTGGGAGAAGGTCCAGGTGTGATGTGCTCCTATCACATCGCTATATTGTTTATAAGGAGAGGCAATGGCCCTGCAGATGCTGCTTGTTGCTGCCGCTCTGACTCGGGTTACCTGCTCACCTCCTCTCCACCAGTCCTGTATAGGGACGACATTTGAGTAAGTCCTGGATCTTCATCCCACTGCTGTAATGTTTATAATTATATAGTCACTGGTGTTTTGTGCTCGACCAATATCCTGAGGGATTCTGGCAGAGCGGTTGTTATCTTAAGGCTAGAAACATAGATTCTTTTCATGATACAATGTTAACCCAGAATGGAGACATCATCATCGAGACATTGGTATCTCATGTATTCTGTCTTTTATAGATGAAATTAATCTCGGATCCTACACGAAAATATCTGTACAAAGTAGTCATATCTCAATTACATTACGAAAAGGTTTGATAGACCGTAATACATGTTTCACCACGAAAATAAGACCATGTCTTATCGAAATGTTTTGCTCCTATAAGTGCAATCGGTATATTTTGCAGGGGATGTCTTATTTTCTATAGTAACTTCTCTAACCTCCTATTACGCGACCAAACTCTGAATTTCCTGCTGTATTTCTTGCTTTCTCCATTCTATTAGAATCATGTGCCCCAATCTCATGTTTAAGGAAACGCAGTTTCCATAAATTACCCCTTCTAAGCCTGGAAGCTGCTGGGATCACATTTGGCAGCACATTATTCAGTGATTTAATTCCATAATTCTCCCCTGTCACACACCTTCTGCACGCATCTAAAGATTTTCTAATACAATGTATAGTGTGGGGGGAGAGGCGCACAGACGTGCCGCTGTCTTATATTTCAGGGGAGGTCTTTATTCTAAGCCTGAACAAATTGTACGTACTATTTTGGGGGATGTCCTATTTTAGGGGAACAGGAGACAGATTTCATGTCCTCATTAGGGACACTTTCCTCCATAGACCTCATATGAGGAGCGGTAAGGTGATCAATCTGTGATTACACTCAGTACACAACTGAATCAGTGCAGGGACAGGAGGAAAAAAGTCAGAAAACTACTTTGTATTCATAACTTACATTTTCTAAATTTCATATAATTTGGTCTGTACTTTATGAAGTGTAAAAACTGTATGTAATTAGATTGTTTCGGAAATGATGTACAATGGATAATCATGCTGGAACATAACTCTAACCACTTGTTCAATGATTTACCCCCGTATGGAGAGATTCTACTCTCTCTGGTGCTTTTACAGTAAAATCTTTGGTACTATCATATGGTGGATAGACTGTTTTGGGGGTCACTATTATAGTGGCCCAAATGTAGCTTTAGGTTTGGCTTTTTGCTGTGTTCTTTCCCAAATCCCCAGACATATCCCATATGGCTGTTTGCAAGCACCCCAAACAACCAACCATGTCTGTGATTGGCCAGTGGGGACATCGGGGATGGAGACTTGGTATTCTGAATGTCCGTATGAACGTTTACTCATCTGAATCCTTACAAAACACTAAATGGTTAGAGTAAGATATGTTCACATAGTTACAAGTGGTATGTAAAGTATTCAACCCCATATAATGTGTCACTCTTTATTTCAGTGCAGCCACTATGGTAAGTTTAAGTTTCTTTGTTTGCTCATTCTGTACATTCTGCACTCAATCTAATAATGTAAAATTGAATCATTTAGAGATAGTCACTAATGTATTAGAGCAAGAAAATGAATATCACATGTGTCATAATTGTTCAGCGCCTTTGGCTGTCACAGGCGTATGCACTACATCCGGTCCTATTCCTTCTGATCCTCCTTGATATGGTGCTCACGTCCTTCATTGGGATCGAGCTGTGCTTAATTAAACTGATTGAAATAAAAAAATAGCAGTGCATATTCAAAACTACAAAAACTTATTAATTCGTATGTACTAATAGTGTTACAGCAGCCAAAGGACCAAAAAAAAAAAATAATGAAAGAAAGAAAATGTCCTATAAAAGAACTAAGGAGGGATTTTGCATGGGGGGAGCCTCAAAGCCACACCCTCACTACACGGACCTATCCCACACGCAAAGTAACCAATAAGGTGCCATGATCCTGTTTGAGCAACGCAGTCGGTATTTATTTTGCCTACGACAACCAGCATTTTACTTTTATCTTTGCCTGGTTAAGATTGTACATTATGAATTAATAAAGAGTTTTTAGTTTTGATAAATAGCACAATCTTTTTGTTTATTTCATATAGCTTTTTTACATGTTTTGCTCATTATACAGCTTAGAACTTGCTGTGATTGTCCTTGTTGACATTTGCTAAGTAAACTGATTTCGACTTGATTAGGAAAGCGAACTCTTTCCTTATAAGTACCTCACAGTTCACATGTGCAGGTCAAATCATAAGGTCTAGATAACTGCCCATCCATGAGCAGTTCTTTAGGTTACAAACAGACTTTCTACGACTCCTCAGGTTCCATAGATCACAGCGGCTCAGTAATACTGCCACCTAGTACAGGAATAGAACTACTATAAACCTGCCCCGTGCAATGCTCCAAAGCCTCCTAGGAATAAACTACTCTATAAAGTACTCGCCCCCTATGTAACAATAATATCCTAACATAATACGTGCTCCCTATGTACCAGAATATAACTACTATAAATACTGCTCCCTCATGTACAGGAATATAGCTCACTATAAATGACTGCCCCCCTTTACAAATATAGAATCCCTATCAAATATAATACTTTAGCCCCCTATGTACAAAAACAGAAAAAAACTATAACTACATAATACTGCGCCCCTATGTACATGAATATAGCTACTATAATACTGCCCTCTATGTGCAAGAATATAATCTGTAATAATGAAGGTATAAAATATAATCTTTTCGGCACAGAGTAAAAATTTAAATGTTTTATTTCAAAAATTAAAAATAGAAAAAACAAAGTAGTAACGCATGGTACAATAAAAATGTTTGTACAACACGCTAATGCTGAGTATGACGTGTTTCGGATGGCCATATTGAAAATCCTTAATTCATACCTCTGCTAGACGAAACGGAATAATCTGCCATTTAAAGCCAGTAAGTCATGAGGAGATAGCCTGTGCGGATACCAATTGGTTGTAATAGACTCCGACCACGAACCTTAGCCTCATCAACAGTGAATTATGCCAAAGAGCTATGGGTTTGAAACTGTAATGGAAACTTCCTTTAGTGCATTTTAGGTAACCGGATAAAATTGGGGCAAAGTGGGTTTGTTAAAGGTAAGAAAGTTCCTTTGTTCGCTCATCACAATATTTGAGGTGTAGCTAGAGTATGACGACCACTAAAATGCCTCGGGTACTCGTTATCTCGGACGAGACTTTCCCGATGCTCGAAGTGCTCTCTCGAATAATCGACCCATTGAAGTCAATGGGAGACTCGAGCATTTTTTTCAAGGGACCCCCAAGATCTGCACAGGGATACTTGGCCAAGCAACCTGGGAACCTCTAGAAAGGAGTAACACCACGGAAATGGACAAACCAGCATGGGCAGCATGCAGGATGCCTCTGAGGCGCTTAATCACACCATGTATCCAAAAGTATGGCAAACACATGGCAATGATCAGTGATCGAATGAGGCTAGAGCATCAGCATCTCAAACAAGATCATAATTGACCCTTGACACTATAGGGTACTAAGGCAGAAGCAGCAGCGGCAGGCTAGAGAGTGTCTTGGCAACTACCCAAATGGACTCAGCTTAAAAACCAATGGTTGGCAGAAAGAACCAAAGGAGTGAGCAGAAGCGCTCACATTAATATCGTAATGATAAAAGTTTGCCGTATATTTTTGTGATGTACATAGCAGGGTGGCGACAAAGTTACCAGTTTGATGTGGACGCCATGAAACAACCCAAAATTCTGCCTGAACAGCTCGTTTTGAATAAGGAACCATGTATGGAGGCATGAACTATAGTAGATTAAAAGGTGCTGCGTTAAAACTAGTTAGTTTGGCATTCCTTGGGATGGCGCTGGCGCTCCCCTGCCAGGCGACTTTCGCCAATCCAAGCCCCTGTCTCTAGGCTACTCTCCCAACAAGCACTCTAAGAACCTTTGTATCAAGATCATGTGTAGCGTTCTTAATAATTTTGGGTTCCTGGCTGGGTTAGGGGAATGTAAACGATGCGCAAGAACGCTGAAATAATACGGTAAATGATAAAAGTTTGCCAGTATATTTTGTGGAAACAAACATGGGTGGCGACAAAGTTAACATGGACAACCATGAAAACAATCTCCAAATTCTGGCTCACACAGCTCTGTTTGATAAGGGGACCATGTATTTAAGAGAGCTATCGGACTCGTTTGGCGAGTCAGTTGGCGATGACGTGTGGACGAAGCACAGGGACAACGGTGAAGGCAGTAAACAGAACGACGTTGGAGGCGGCTATGGACAATTTAATTTGGATAGTGCCCTGTTGTGGCAGTCCAAAAAGTTTTCAAACCAGGAGTCAGGTAGCTGGTCCTCCGCAACTACATAGATTAGTGCCAGTATGTGGCACTCCCAAAATTCGTTTAAAACAGAGGACAGGTAGTTGGCCCTCCAGAAAGTTAAATACAAAGTAGAGAGTACTATAGCCGAGCCAGTGGCCCTGGCAAAAAAAGCCAGTTTTCCTCTCTGTAGTGTCAAGAGGAGGAGAAGGAGGACAATGAGAGGATGGATGCAATCTTATTCAGGTTCGCTTCTTTTCACCTGTGAGGAGATGGAGAATCGGAGAAATCCAACCGGCTTTATTCATCTATGATAGCTTCACCTGTCAGTCACAAGCGTGAACGCTTATAGGTGGATGACTGCCACCACTGCAACCTGAAAACCCGCTCGGACCACACCTAGCGGCCAGGGCGCAAGCACCTCCAAGGCGTACACGCCCGTTCGTTGCCACATGTCCGCTTTGAAACCCAGTAGTTGTATGGAGCTGTGTGATCATTTAGGAACTGATGGTATTGCACTATTAACACTCCCTCCACGATCTTCTGTAAATATCAGCCTACTTCCGAGACTGGGACAGTAACAGTGTCTTGCGGGGTGACTAAAACCTGCAAAGGCCTTGTAAAGCGTACCCTGCCAGTGCTGGACAACGCCTGTTCGCCACTCCCTCCCTACTTGTCCAAGAAAGACGCCCTCGCGCAGCGCTGTCAGAATGGAAATACGTTTCGACTTGTGCACCAGGCCTCTTGTATTCATCATTCCTCACACTCCTTTCCCGCTCAGGGAGTAGGGGAAAGATTTTCTTTACCTGGGTCCAGGAAGTGATACCCACGTAATGCGGTGCTGGAATAAAGTCAGTTGAACGCAGGTCACGGGATAAGGCAGCTAGCAATAAATATGCCGAGATGCGCCAAGTCCCAACCCGCAAGAATTCCCCGCTCACAATATACAAGCCATCCTCCCCCAGTCACATTATACAAGCTCTCCTCCCCCACTCGCAGTATACAAGCTCCCCTCCCCCACTCACAATATACAAGCCCCCCTCCCCAGTTTCCCAAAACACTGGACAACACATACTGCCTACCCCTTCCCTACACACATCATAAAACGACCCCCGTAATCGACACCAGTGGCTCTATACAAATTTTGGATTGGGGACCCCCATATACCTAAAATTGTGCTGCCACCCCCATCATGCACATTACACTTGCTATAATGTGCTACTACCAAAACAACATCACAACCAATCACACCATCACCATAACTCCACACCTCATATGTAGTGTCCAGCAGCAGTCTTCACCTAATAAAATGACCAGCAGTAGCCTCCAATCACTAATAAGTCCAGCAGCAGTGTCCACTAAAATGTCCAGTAGCAACCTCCACTAAAAATGACCAGCAGCAGCCTCCACTCAATAAAATGATAAGATGGGAGAGATGACGACTAGGATTCACTCAGGGACGTGAGAAAATAGGGAGATGTGAGAGGTAGGGGGTCCTGCATCTGGACATGGAGCATCAATCAGTATGAGGAGGGGAAGAGAGGGGGAATGACCGTGAGGGGAGGTGGTTGGTTAGGTAGGGTTAAAGTTAAGAAAAACAATGTTATATTTGTCAAGGTTCCATTCATTTGTTATGTATAAAGAAATGCAAGACAATACTTGTAATTATCTGCTTTAATAAAGTTTATCTGATTTAAAAAATAATAACAAAAAATAAATAAAATGACCAGCAGCCTCCACTCAATATTATGTCTAGCAGCAGCCTCCACTCAATATTATGTCTAGCAGCAGCCTCCACTCAATAATATGTCTAGCAGCAGCAGCCTCCACTCACTAAATCACCAGCAGCAGCAGCCTCCAATTAATAAAATGACCTGCAGCAGCCTCCACTCACTAATATGTCCAGCAGCAGCCTCCACTCAATAAAATGACCAGTGACTTCCAATCAATAATATGACCAGCAGGACCCTCCACATATTAATATGTACAGCAGCAGCCTCCACTCAATAAAATGACCAGCAGCAGCCTCCACTCAATAAAATGACCAGCAGCAGCCTCCACTCAATAAAATGACCACACAGCCCACTCAAGAAAATGCAGCCACACAGGCCTCCACTCAATAAAATGACCACACCTCCCTTCACTAAAATCACAAGCAGCACCCTCCACTCAATAAATAACCAGTCCGCAGCCTCCACCTCACTATGTACACAACAGCAACCTCCACTCAAAATGACCAACAGCACCTCCACTCGATAACTGACCAGCAACCGCCACTCATAATCACCAGCATCAGCTCCTCACAAAATGACCAGCGACAGCCTCCACTCACTATGTACAGCAGCATGCCTCCACTCAATAAAATCTTAGCGCAGCCTCCACATATTCTATGTACAGCACAGCCTCCACTCAATAAAGACCAGCAGCAGCCCCCTCAATAAAATGAACCAGCAGCAGCCTCCACTCAATAAATACCGCAGCAGCTCCACTCAAAAATGACCAGCAAGCAGCCTCCACTCAATAAAGCCAGACAGCCTCACTCAATAAAATGACCAGCAGCAGCCTCCACATATTAATATGTACCGCAGCAGCCTCCCCATATAATATGTACGCAACACCTCCACTCAATAAATGACCAGCAGCAGCCTCCACTCAATAAAATGACCAGCAGCAGCCTCCACTCAATAAAATGTCCAGCAGCAGTCTCCACTCAATAAAATAACCAGCAACCTCCACTCACTAAAATCACAAGCAGCAGCCTCCACTCAATAAAATGACCAGTAGCAGCCTCCACTCACTATGTACAGCAACAGCCTCCACTCAATAAAATCATTAGCAGCAGCCTCCACATATTAATATGTACAGCAGCAGCCTCCACTCAAGAAAATGACCAGCAACACCTCAAAGCACTACAATGACCACAAGCAGCCTCCACATATGATAGTACAGCAGCAGCCTCCACATAATATACAGCACATCCCCACTCATAAAAACCAGCACTGCGGCCTCCACTCACTAAAATGACCAGCAGCAGCCTCCACTCACTAAAATTATCAGCACCAGCCTTCACTCACTAAAATGATCAGCACCAGCCTTCACTTAATAAAAATAACCACATCCTCCACTCCTACAATCACCAGCAGCATCCTCCCTCACTAAAATCACCACCAGCAGCCTCCACCCAATAAATGTCTACAGCAGCCTTCACTCACTATAAATGTTCCCGCGCAGTCGTCCACTCAATAAATTACCACCAGCACTCCTCCGCCTCAATTGAACCACAGCACCTCCCTCATAAAAATGACACTGCCAGCAACCTCCACCACTAAAATCACAAGCAGCAGCCCCCCAAATAAAATGACCAGCGCATCCTCCATCCACTATGTACGCAACGCCCTCCATGACAAAATGACCACACAGCAACCGTCCACTCAATACAATGACCAGCGCCCCCACGCTTATAATAAGTCCAGCAGCAGCCACACTCATTAATGAACAGCAACAGCCTCACTCCACATATTAAATATTCAACAGCAGCAGCCTCCAATAGTATGACCACAGCAGCCCTCCACTAATAAAATGAGAGCACAGCCTCCACTCCTAAATGACCAGCGCAGCCTCCACCCAATAAAATGTCCAGCAACAGCCTCCACTCACTAAAATCACCAGCAGCAGTCTCCACTCAATAAAATCATTAGCAGCAGCCTTCACATGATCAATATGTACAGCAGCAGCCTCCACTTAATAAATAACCACAGCAGCCTCCACTCACTAAAAATGACCAGCAGCAGCCTCCGCTCATACACTACCACAACAGCTCCCACTCACTACAATGACCAGCGCAGCCTCCACTCACAAATGACCATCAGCACCTCCACAGTAATTATTGTACAGCAGCAGCCTCCACTCAATAAAATGACCAGCAGCGGCCTCCACTCACTAAAATGATCAGCACCAGCCTTCACTTAATAAAATAACCAGCAGCAGCCTCCACTCACTAAAATGACCAGCAGCAGCCTCCACTCACTAAAATGACGAGCAGCAGCCTCCACTCACTAAAATGACCAGCAAGCAGCCTCCACTCACTAAATGACCACACGCAGCAGCCCTCCACTCAACAAAATGACCAAGCACGCCTCCCCTCAACAATATACCAGCAGCACTCCACTCAACAAAATGACCAGCAGCAGCCTCCACATATTAATATGTACAGCAGCAGCCTCCACTCAACAAAATGACCAGCAGCAGCCTCCACATATTAATATGTACAGCAGCAGCCTCCACCCAATAAAATGTCTAGCAGCAGCCTTCACTCACTAAAATGTCCAGCAGCAGTCTCCACTCAATAAAATGACCAGCAACCTCCACTCACTAAAATCACAAGCAGCAGCCCTACTAAATAAAATACCACAGCAGCCTCCATTCACTATGTACAGCAGCAGCCTCCTCCCATTCAAAATGACCAACAGCAAACCCTCCACTCATGAAATGACCGCGGCAGCGGCCCCCACTCTATAATATGTCCAGCACAGCCAACACTCATTAAAATGAACAGCAGCAGCCTTCACTCCACATATTAATATGTACAGCAGCAGCCTCCACTAAATAGTATGACCAGCAGCAGCCTCGACTTAATTAAAAAAATGACCAGCAGCAGCCTCCACTCAATAAAATAAAGAGCAGCAGCCTCCATTCAATAAAATGACCAGCAGCAGCCTCCCTCACTAAAATGACCAGGCAGCCTCCACTCAATAGTATGACCAGTAGCCGTCTTCATATTAATATGTACTCACACACGCCCTCCACATATTAATAGTCACAGCAAGCCTCCACATATTAATATGTACACATCAGCCTCCTACATAATCTAATTATGGTACAGCACCAGCCCCTCCACTCACTAAAATGACTAGCACCAGCCTCCACTTAATAAAAAAAGACACAGCAGCCTCCACTCATAAATGAAGAGCAGTGGCTTCCACCAATAAAATGACCATCAAGCTCCACCCTCACTAAATGACCTGGCCTCCACTCAATAGTATGACCAGCAGCACCTCCCAATTAATATGGTACAGCAGCAACCTCCACATAATAATTATGTCAGCAACATCCCTCCATCCACTCACTAAATTACCAGCACAGCGCCTCCACTCACTAAAATTACCAGCAAACGCCTCCCTCAATAAAAATGACAGCAGCAGTTCCCTCTCTAAATACCAGCGGCCTCCACTCAAAAGTATGACCAGCAGCCACCTCCACATATAATATGTAAACAGCAGCCTTCACTATTAATATGTACCAGCAAGCCGCCTCCACTCACTAAAATTACCCAGCAGCCTCCACTCAATAATACTTACAGCAGCAGCCTCCGCTCAATAAATGTCTAGCATCAGCCTCCACTCCCATAAAATGTCCAGCACAGTCTCCACCAATAAAATTACCAGCACAGCCTCCGCTCAAATTGACCGACAGCAACCTCCACTCAATAAAATGCCATCAAACCTCCACTCAATAAAATCAAAAACAAGCAGCCCAGCACCGCCTCCACTAAATAAAAGGACCAGCAGCAGCCTCCATTCACTATGTACAGCAACAGCCCTCCATTCCAAATGACCAACATCAACCTCCACTCAATAAATGACCAGCGGCCCAACTTCTAAATAGTCCAGCAGCAGCCACACTCATTAAAATGAACACAGCAGCCTTCACCCACAATATTAATATGTAACCGCACAGCCTCCACTAAATGTAAGACCAGCAAGCAGCCTCCACTCAATAAAATGAAGAGCAGCACCTCCATTCATAATACCAGCGCCTCCCTCACCTCAAAATGACCAGCAGCCTCCACTCATAGTATGACCAGTAGCCTCTTCATATATATGATACAGCATCAGCCTCCACATATTAATAGGTACAGCAGCACCTCCACAGATTAATCCTTACAGCATCCCTCCCATATTAATAGTACACATCAGCCTCCATCATATAATTGTCACAGCACCAGCCTCCACTCACTAAATGACTAGCACCCAGCCTCACTTAATAAAAAAATGACCACAGCAGCCTCCACTCAATAAAATGAAGAGCAGTGGCTTCCACTCAATAAAATGACCATCGCAAGCCACCCTCCTAAAATGACGACCAGGCCTCCACTCATAGATACAAGCAGCAGCCTCCCACATATTAATATGTCCAGCAGCACCTCCACTCACTAAAATTACAGCAGCAGCCTCCCTCACTAAAATACCACAAAGCCTCCACTCAAAAAATGACCAGCAGCACCTCCACCCAATAAATGTCCACAGCAGTCTCCACTCATAAAATCATAGCAGCAGCCTTCACTATCAATAGTACAGCACAGCCTCCACTTAATAAATAACCACAGCAGCCTCCACTCACTAAAATGACCAAGCAGCCCTCACCCTAAAATGACCACAGCAGCCTCCACTCAACAAAATGACCAGCAGCAGCCTCCACTCAACAAAATGACCAGCACGACCTCCACATATTAATATGTACAGCAGCAGCCTCCACTTAATAAAATGACCAGCAGCAGCCTCCACTCACTAAAATCACCAGCACAGCCCCACTCACTAAATCACCACAGCATCCTCCACCCATAAATGTCTAGCAGCAGCCTCCACTCACTAAAATTCCAGCACATCTCCCACTCAAAAAATTACCAGCACAGCCTCCGCTCAAATTGACTGACAGCCACCGTCCATTCATAAATTACCAGCAAACCTCCACTCAATAAATTACCAGCAAATCACAAGCAGCAGCAACCTCCACTAAATAAAATGACCAGCAGCAGCCTCCATTCACTATGTACAGCACAGCCTCCATTCAAATGACCAACAGCAACCTCCACTCAATGAATGACCAGCGCCCCCACTCTATAATATGTCCGCAGCAGCCCAACACTCATTAAAATGAACAGCACAGCCTTCACTCCACATATTAATATTGTACAGCAGCAGAGCCTCCACTAATAGTATGACCATCAGCAGCCTCCACTATAAAAAAATGACCAGCAGCAGCCTCCACTCAATAAAATGAGAGCAGCCTCCACTCAATAGTATGACCAGTAGCCTCTTCATATTAATATGTACAAGCATCAGCCTCCACAATAATATGTAAGCACCAGCCTCCACTCACTAAAATGACTAGCACCAGCCCCACTTAATAAAAAAATGACCAGCAGCAGCCTCCACTCAATAAATGAAGAGCAGTGGCTTAAACTCAATAAAATGACCATCAGCACCTCCACTCAATAGTATTACCAGCAGCAGCCTCCACATATTAATATGTACAGCAGCCCTCCACATATTAATATGACAGCAGCAGCCTCCACTCACTAAAATTACCACAGCACCCTCCACTCAATAATATTAAACAGCAAGCCTCCACTCAATAAAATGACCAGCAGCAGCCTCCACCCAATAAAATGTCAGCAGCAGCCCCACTCACTAAAATCACCAGCACAGCCTCCACTCATAATATCATAGGCAACCGCCTCAATATTAATATGTACAGCAGCAGCCCTCCACTCAATAAAATGACCCAGCACCCTCAACGCACTAAATGACCAGCAGCAGCCTCCACTTATAAAAATGACTAGCCCTCCACTCAATAAAAGACAGCAGCAGCCTCCACATATTAATATGTACAGCAGCCGTTTCCACTCACTAAAATACCAGCAGCAGCCTCCACTCAATAAAATTAGCAGAAGCCCCCACTACAATAAAATGACCAGCAGCATCCTCCACCTAATAAATGTCCAGCAGCAGCCTCCACTCAATAAATTCATTAGCAAGCACTCCACATATTAATATGTACAGCAGCAGCTTCCACATATAATATGTACAGCAGCAGCCTCCACTCAATAAAATGACCAGCAGCAGTCTCCTCCAATTGACCAACACGGCCTCCACTCACTTTATTGTCCAGCAGTGGCCTCCACTCACGAAAATGGCCAAGCGGCCTTAACTCAATAAAATGAGCAGCTGTCTCCCTCCGCTAAAAGTGCCAGCTGAAGCCTCCGCTCCATAAAATGACCGAAATGGCCTCTACTCAATAAAAGTACAGCATGCAGCCTTTAACCTGCTGCAGTAAAATGACCAGCAGCAGCCTCCACTTAGGGTGCATTCGCATGTGTGTTTTGAGAATGTATGCATTTGAACAAAGTGTTTTACATGTTACAGTGCATCTGCTGGTTTCAAAGTTGTTTTTCTTCCCACTGCTGGAAGGTTATCAGATTGTTTAACATTTCACACCAAACAGCCAAATGCACGGTCACATATTTAATGAACCCCCAAAATGCCACATGTAAACGCACCCTGTATGTTGTAGTGTGGGAGGGCAGCGGCGCAAACGATGCAAGGGTTCAACAGGACCTGGGGATGAAGGGGCCCACAGCTTTGCCAACCATGACGCATGTGTTTTACAATGTTACATTGCATTTGGTTGCTTTTAAGCAGTTTTTCTTCTTTGCTGGAAGTTTGAAGCAGCTGTGAAAATTGTTAACACATTTGCTAACACGTCCTACAATGAAGAAAAATGCTTCAACCACATGTGTTTAAACACATATCCCCAAAATGCCACATGTGACTGCTTCACATCACAACACATAAGCCACCCGCCCCCCACTCACAATATACAAGCTGCCCTCCCCCGCTCACAATATACAAGCTGCCCTCCCCCACTCCAATATCAAGCTGCCCTCCCCCGCTCACAATATACAAGCCATCCTCCCCCCCAGTCCACATTATCAAGCTCCCCTCCCCCACTCGCAGTATACAAGCTCCCCTCCCCCACTCACAATATACAAGCCCCCCTCCCCCAGTCACATTATACAAGCCCCCCCTCCCCCACTCACAATATACAAGCCCCCCCATTCACATTATACAAGCCCCACTCCCCCGCTCACAATATACAAGCCATCCTCCCCCAGTCACATTATACAATCTCCCCTCCCCCATCAGTGTTTGCTTGAGTATTGGGTCTCTATCATGTGCTCCCAACCTCTTCCTACTCCGCTATTTGCTACTGTGTTTACAAGACTTGATGTTTGTGGCCACTACTGCACAACCTGTTCCAGTTCCTGCCTACGTCTCCAAACTCTTCCTGTCCTCGGCCCTGGCCTTGTACTGGCTAAGCGTCCATGGAGCTTGTAAGCTGGGCATGCCAAGACTTTTAAGTACTTAGGGTATGTAGTGAAGCAGCATTTCATCCAACCTGCAAGGTTAATGACTACAGGGACATATAGATGCAAAGGTACTTGAATGTTCTCTTCCAGGCACCCCCGAAATGCTTGGAGGTTCCTGAAATTAATATATAGGGTGTGCAAACACAAGATTCAAGATTTCTTATGCAGCCTTTGAAGTCAAAACCAGAGTTGGATAGGAAAGCTAAGGAGTTAACCACCTGTGACGTAGAGTCAAGCGCCGAGTGGGTTATTAGCAAATACATAATCTAGTGCTATAATCCATGCATTTCGTTATTTGACATCTCGCCTTATGTGCAGGTTAGTGTGGGTCATAATGCCAATTTCAAAGATTGTTACACATTTGAATATAGTCCCTAACCCTAAACCAGTAGCCCTAAGACCACTTACTGTAGCCCACTAACACTAAGCGGCTAATCCTAGCCACTATCCCTAAAATACTATGCCTAGCCGTGTAGCCCTAATCCACATTAACCTCTCACAACCCAAATGCACACTCTTTGACCCACCCATTTATCTTTTTTTAAAATCTTTAATGAATTTTTTTTCACAATACAAAAGATTAAAATAGAAAAATAATGATGCAATATTTTACAAACTAATTAATATGTACAAAGTGCAAGTAAAATTCTAAAATATTACATTATATCCAATACACATTAATATACTTCCATATAACTCCCACCCACTCCACCCTAGAGGTGCCAACTTGGGTGAGAGAGGAATAGAGAAAAAAAATATATAAATAAAGAGTAAAATAAATAAATTAAAAAAATAAAGAAATAATACAGTGAACGTCCGGGGAAAAAAAAAAGCTAAAAACCATAAGCAATAATTAATGATTTTTTTTATCCACCAACAAGAAAGAGTTAATAATTATTAAATATTAATAATAGCTATTCAACCCCCCAGAAATTATTTACCTGAAAAGTGGATTTCATCCACAAAAAAATAAACATTTCATAGCTTGTAAAATGTGACAATGCAGATCTGCTCTTAATGGCACGCCTTCCGTTCTATGCCCGGCCGTGCGCCCATACAGCAGTCACCACCACATATGGGAGATCCTTATATTCGGGAGCAATTGGGTATCAGACTTTGTGGAGTTTTTTGTCATGTAATACTTTGTGACGGTATCATTTTTGGCCAAAATTAATATATTGTCTAAAAAAAAAAAAAATTACAGCTTGTAAATTACACCTCCATTTGATTTTAATACCTGTGAATCATCTGAAGGGTTGACTTCTTACAGTTGATTTTTCACACATTGAGGGGTGTAGTTTCTATAATGACATGATTTGGGGGGTTTTACTGCTATTTAGTCCTCTGAAAGTCACTCAAAGCTGAGCAGGTGCCTCGTAACAACCTAGAAAATAGAGAGGATGCATAAAAGACGTTATAAAGCAGACATTGTGGAATGTTAGTTATGAAGTTACGTGGGTGCTACGACTATCTGCCTGAAAAGCTGAAAAATTTAGAACTTTGAAAATGAATAGTTTTTGAAATTTTTGCCGAATTTCAATTTTCCATGACGTCCCCCATGACGGCCCACCTGGAGGATTACCCCTTGACCTCTGCAGGGACAGGAAGAAGAGAGGTTAAATGTCCCTCCCCCTGCATCCCACGCCAGTGTTCTTCCTGTCACTACACAGGCAGGGGGAAGAGAGGGTCTCTCTCCTTCTCATCTCCTTAGGGGGGTGGGAGTGGAGGGGGACGCCTTTAAGAGGCGCGGTACCTGGTACTAAGATCCTCTCCTCTCCTGGCTTCGATCGATCTCCTTCCTGGCTGACATTGTGGAGAGGTATTTGGTGCAATCCCTGCGGTCCTGCAACGATCTACGGCAGCACCACATGTTCCGGCTCCCGATGGTGAAACGCAGCCGCGTTCTACCCAACCCCAATGACGACTTCCGGTTATGCGTTCCACTAGACCCGATGATGATTTCCGGTTTTGCGTTCCACTGGGCCGGATGACGACTTCCGGTCCGCGCGTCGCACCGGAAGTGACGCAAACCTTCACGTCATTGGCGTTCGGGAGTCAGGAGCGTGGAGCGGTGAGTTTAAAAAGCAGAGAGTCTACTAGAGACCTCTCTTGCTTCTGAGACGACCGCAGGTGGTTTTGCAGATCTAAGTGTGTCACAGGCACAGGTTAGTGAAACGCATGGTGGCAGATTGCTTATCCTTATCACCGCTCCACTCACACCTCTACCTCCTCCCTTGTCCACAGGCAGTATGGACCCAGTCCCCCTTCCTCAGACATCTGTAAGTAAGGGGGTCTGGAGGGTGGAACGTTGTAGGGGGGGCCCTGTATATATATACATCCCCTATGCTTCCTCGTGTTTTTTTCTTCTCACATTCAGGAGAGAAAGGATAAAGAGAAGAAAGAGGATAAAAAAGAGGAAAAGAAGGAAGACAAGTCAAAGACTAAGACCCTTCCATCTCGTAGATGCAACATGTGTTTTAATAAACTTCCAGAATCTTATAAAAAAACGCTATGCAGAGACTGCCTTGACAGCATAATGCGGGAGGAAAAAGCGTCCTTCATGGACGAGATGAGATCCATGTTTAAATCTGAAGTAAAGAGCACAGTTGCATCCCTCTTTTCCGAAGGAATTCCTCCTAAAAGGTTCAAACCCTATGAACCTAATCCGGAGGAGATGGATTCAGACCCTGACAGGGCTTCCTGTTCCTACCAAGGTGGTGAGGAAGAACAGCTAGACAGCCAGGAACAAAAAAATGACACTAGATTCCTTTTTCCTATGGATAACCTGGACACCTTACTAAGGGCGGTCCGAGAAACACTAAACATTGAAGATCCTGTGGAGATAAAGTCCGTACAGGACGAACTCTTCAGTTGCTTAAGAGCAAAAAAGAAGAGGGTATTTCCAGTCAATAATGTGCTGGAGGACCTTATCCGGGAAGAGTGGAAAGATCCAGAAAAACGGCTATCAGTGGCCAGGGATTTCAGGAATAGGCTCGTGTTCGACGAGGAGAAATCAAAAAACTGGAATTCAATTCCAAAAGTGGACATCCAGGTTACAAAGATGGTAAAAAAGACCGACCTCCCCTTTGAGGATGCGACCCAACTTAAAGACCCCATGGTTTGCAATCTGTCTTAAAGAAAACCTGGGAATCGGCAATGCTAAATCTGAAGGCAAATGTCGCAACCACATCTATCGCCAGAACAATGACCTGCTGGCTAAACGGGTTAGAGAACCAGATTATTAGCGGAAC
Organism: Engystomops pustulosus; assembly: GCA_019512145.1. NCBI lineage: Eukaryota > Metazoa > Chordata > Amphibia > Anura > Leptodactylidae > Engystomops > Engystomops pustulosus. The sequence goes on from WNYA01000627.1 coordinate 88,716, forward strand.
CTCAAGAGAGAAGCTTCTGGAGTCTCTCCCACTTCTAAAATTAGCAACCACTTTCATTGCAGACGCATCAGGGGAATGCGTCAGATTCTCCGGCAAAGAAGGAGCACTCTAACGTCACCCGCAGAGCCCTCTGGCTCAAGCAGTGGTCAGGAGACTTCCGATCTAAATCCAACTTATGTGGCATACCTTTTACCGGCGAGTTCCTATTTGGTCCAGAACTGGACACGATCCTGAAGAAAGCTGCAGATAGGAAAAAAGGCTTTCCAGAACCTAGACAGAAAAGGCATTAATTTCGCGATTCCCGTGACAAAATTCCATCCTATCGCGGAAAAGGTAAACAAGGCAGATGGAGCTACACAAAAGGGGGTAGAGGCAGAGGTTACAATTCCTTCCAGATTACCCAACCCAACCCTGCCCGAATACAATGACGCCAGGGTGGGGGGAAGACTAGCTCTTTTCCCCTCTCAGTGGGAGCAAAGTATAAAGAATGCCTGGATTCTACAAGTCATACATGACGGCTACAAGATCGAGTTGAATACCCCGCCCCTTCAAACATTTGTGACAACAAAAACATCCTCTCAGCAAATGCTTCTGCTCATGTGGGAAGAGGTTCAATCTCTACTACTCAAAAATGTAATCTCTCCTGTACCTCCCCACCATCAAAGGAAAGGGTTCTACTCTCCCCTCTTCTTAGTTCAGAAACCGAACGGAGCCTACAGGATGATCATAAACTTAAAGAATCTAAATACCCATATCAAATACAGGAGATTCAAGATGGAGTCCCTAAAATCCACAACACCATTAATCCCCAAAGGGGCAGCTCTATGCACTATAGACTTAAAAGACGCGTATTACCACATCCCAATCCATCCCATCTCTCAAAAATTCCTGAGATTTGCCATCCGGTCCCCAGAAAACCAGGTAAGACTCTTCCAATTCAGAGCTCTACCATTCGGGATCTCCTCAGCTCCCAGACTGTTCACAAAAATTATGGCAGAGGTGGTAGCGGTCCTAAGACAAAAGAACATACTACTGATCCCTTACGTAGACGATCTCCTTCTAGTCTCCAGCTCAGAAGAGAGACACGACATTTGCAATCCTAAAAAACCTAGGTTGGATTATAAATTTCGAAAAATCAAATCTCCAACCAAGCACCAAGCAAAAATTTCTGGGAATTTTGCTGGACTCAGTACATCAACACTGTCTTCTTCCAGAAGAGAAGATCAAGAATCTTACCTTACAGGTATCACTGTTCCAAAGCAGACAGAAGTGCTCAATCAGAGAGGCTATGAAACTCCTGGGCCTTCTCACGTCCTGTATAGCCGGTGTTCCCTGGGCTCAAAATCATACGAGAGATCTTCAGAATTGGATTCTTTCATCTTGGGACAAGAATCTAAACCATCTGGAAAGAAAAACCAACATTCCCCTATGGGTAAAAAGTTCTCTAAATTGGTGGAAGACAGTGAAAATCTCTCCAGGGGCCTAAAATGGAGCAGTTGGCCAGTAACATCCATCTTGACAGATGCAAGCAAGACAGGTTGGGGAGCAAAACTTCCAGGAAAACTGGTTCAAAGTCAATGGTCCCAGTCAGAAATAAACAGGTCATCAAATTACAAAGAATTGAAGGCGGTCTGGGAAACCCTGAAGGCCTGCTCAGATCAAGTACAGGGCCAAAACCTCAAAATATTATCAGACAACACGACCACAGTCGCCTATCTCAAACGCCAGGGGGGCACACAGTCCGCATCTCTCCAGAAAATATCAAAAAAGATCTTTCTCTGGGCAGAAGAAAATGTCCTTTCTCTGACGGCAATCCATCTGAAGGGGTCAGAAAAGAAAGAGGCAGATTTCCTGAGCCGATACACTCTGGATCCCCACAAGTGGTGCCTAAACAAGGAAGTTTTCTCCCATTTAACCCAGAAATGGGGAATACCGCAAATGGATCTATTTGCCACCAGAGAAAACAAAAAAGCAGACCATTACTTCTCCCTGCAGAAGAATACCCCAGACTACCTTCTAGATGCCTTCTGGCACAGTTGGCACTCAAGACTAGCCTATGCCTTCCCTCCACTTCCTCTGATCTCAACGACGGTGCAAAAAATAAGACAAGAAGACCTCAAGATTATCTTGATAGTCCCCTTCTGGCCAAAAAGAAGCTGGTTCCCAGCACTGAAGAATTTGGTATTGGAAGAACCAGTTATTCTCCCTCAAATATATCAGGGGTCTGTTCATCATCCCAATCCAGAATCCCTCCATCTATCAGCCTGGATCCTGAGAAACAGATGCTGAAGGCTAAGGGTCTCTCAGAAGAAGTCATTGCAACATTACAGGCAAGTAGGAAGCCAGTTACTTCAGCAATCTACCACAAAATCTGGAAAAGATTTGTATCCTTTTGCCATCCTGAAATTCCTAATCTGTCTTCCCCTAACATACAGCAGATATTGGAGTTTCTTCAAGCTGGGTTGACCAAAGACCAGCACACTAAAGGTTCAAGTCTCAGCCCTCAGCGTCTTCTTCGACGTCTCTCTGGCTGACCATAGGTGGGTAAGACATTTTCTTAGAGCATCCACTAGATTAAGTCCTAAATGTCCTAACAGGACCCCTCCCTGGGACTTATCAATAGTCCTGAATGGCCTTATACAGGGCCCTTTCGAGCCTCTAGAGGACGCAGGCATAAAAAATATCACCTTGAAAAACTGCCTTTCTTGTTGCCATAACAACAGCTAGAAGGTTAGGAGAAATTCAAGCACTCTCCGTTAATGAACCTTACCTAAAAATTACGGATGATAGAATATCCTTGATGCTTGATCCAAATTTCCTGCCCAAAGTAACAACAGATTTCCATCGTAACCAGGAAATTATTCTCCCCTCCTTTTGCCAAAAACCAAAAACTTCGGGAGAAGCTAAATGGCATACTTTAGATGTGAGAAGAATAGTGCTACACTATCTCGAAATAACTAATAACTGGCGGAAAGACTCAAACTTGTTTCTTCAGTTCCAGGGCAAGAACAGAGGGAGAAAAGCGTCAAAGATCACCATCGCCCGCTGGATTAGACAGACTATCAGGGACTGTTATACTATCCAGAGCTTAAAAGCTCCTACAAATCTTAAAGCCCATTCTACCAGGGCAGTAGCCACTTCCTGGGCAGAGTGAGCAGGAGCTTCCCTGGACCAAATCTGTAAAGCCGCAACCTGGTCCAGTTCCACAACCTTTGCGAAACACTACAGACTGGACTTACATTCTGCCAAGGACTTATCATTTGGTAGAAAAGTTCTACAAACAGTAGTCCCTCCCTAAAAAAATTCCTTTTTTTTGGTACATCTCCAGGTGGGCCGTCATGGGGGACGTCATGGAAAGCGAGAATTAGACTCACCGGTAATTCGTTTTCCATCTAGTCCACCATGACGGCCTGGAATTTTTTCCCAACCCTTACAAATGTTATTATATGGTTTTTTATTGTATGTGGAGTAACATGCTAATAAAACCTCTTGCATCCTTCCTTGGTGTAATTATTTGGTAGAACACTGGCGAGGGATGCAGGGGAGGGACATTTAACCTCTCTTCTTCCTGTCCCTGCAGAGGTCAAGGGGTAATCCTCCAGGTGGGCCGTCATGGTGGACTAGATGGAAAACGAATTACCGGTGAGTCTAATTCTCGCTTTCTTCATAACTAAACACAAAAGATTTAATCAAAATGTTTCTATTACTTTGAAGTACGACAACGTGTGACGGGAAAACAAAAATGGCTTAGGTTTATTAACCCCTTACGGTCTATCCATGTCTCGGATTGCCAATGCACCGGTGGCCCTCTCGGTGGCACTGGCACCGCTGCCCCGGCCCTGGCCTTACCTCTCCAAGTTCCTGCTCCTGACAGGACTAGGCCCTATGTGTACCCACTCCCTAGGGCGGCAGTGCTCAAAGGTGATTGGCTCTGGTCAATTCCGGGTCTGCATTTAATCTGGCGACTCCAATGATTTCCTAACGGATCTTCAAGCCATTCCTGTGAAGTTAAAGCCCTCCTGTGTCTCCAGCGTTCCCGTGTCTCCAGTGTGTCCGTTCCTGTGTTCCTGCGGTCCAGTTTCTCCTCCTCTGTGGATCCTGCTCCTCTGTTCCTGTTCCGTGTGCCAGCTCCTGTGTTCCTGCTGTGAGTCCTAGTGTTCCTTCCAGTGCTGTCCTCCCGCTTTCCTCCGGGATTGGACTGTCTCATGCATTGCTACCTTGGCTGCCACTGCAGGTTATTCACACCTGTGGAATGACCTGGTGGTACCCCGCCACAGCAAGACCATCCCACTTTGCGGTGGGCTCTAGCGAAGACCAGGTTCTACTTAGACTCCAGTCCCAGGTGTCAGCTAGTACCATCTCCCGCGGTGGTACAGAGGGTCCACAGACTCTGAATCCTAACAGGCATCTACATGTAAGGGTTTCATTGTTAGCCTAGTGATCATTTTGCAATACTTGGTCACATATATTTTTATTTTTGAGACGGGTGGAAATATTCAAATTCTTTATTAAAAAAACAACGCTCTATAGAAATAAAAAGAAATCCTGTTACTGTAAGGATAATTCAGGCCACAATCTGCTGGGAGAAGGTCCAGGTGAATGGTGAGTGCTCCTATCAGCGCTATATTGTATATAAGGAGAGGCAATGCCCCTGCAGATGCTGCTGTGTGCTGCCGTCTCTGAGCTCATGTGTTACCTGCTCACCTCCTCTCACCAGTCCTGTATAGTGACGGACATATTGATAAGTCCTGGAGCTTCATCCCACTGCTGTAATGTTATATTCTATATCACTGTGTTATTGGTGACTCTGACCATATCTGAGGATTCTGCAGCGGTTTGTTATCTTAAGGCTAGAAACATAGATCTTGTTCATGATAAATGTTACCAGAATGGAGACATCATCATCGGGACATTGGTATCTCAGTATTCTGTATTTATAGATGAAATTAATCTTCGGGATCCTTACAAGAAAATATCATGTACAAAGTAAGTCATGTTCTCATAGTTACATTACGAATAAGGTTTGATAGGACAGTAATTACAATGTTTCACCGAAAATAAGACAGTGTCTTATATAAATTTTTGCTCCTAATAAGGCAATCGGTATTATTTTCAGGGGATGTCTTATTTTTCTATATAACTTCTCTAACCTCCTTATTACTCTCCAAACTCTGAATTTCCTGCTGTATTTCTTGTGACTCCATTTCTATTAGAATCATTGGCCCCAATCTCTCATGTTTAGTAAAAGCAGTTTCCATAAATGACCCTTCTTATCCTGGAAGCTGCTGGGATCACATTTGCAGCACATTATTCAGTGATTTAATTCCATGAATTCTTCCCCATGTCACAACCTTCTGCAGCATCTAAAAGATTTCTAATACCAATGTATAGTGTGGGGGGAGCGGCTGCAATGACGGCCGCTAGGTCTTATTTTCAGGGGAGGTCTTATATTTCTAAGCCTGAACAAAATTGTACTAGGTCTTATTTATGGGGGATGTCTTATTTTAGGGGAAACAGGAGACAGATGTCAGTTGCCTCATGTTAGGGGACACGTTCCTCCATAGACCTCAATATGATGGAGCAGTAAGGTGATCAATCTGTGATTACACTCGAGTACAAAACTGATCAGTGCAGGGACAGGGGAAGGAAAAAAGTCAGAAAACTACTTTTTTATTATAAAATTACATTTCTAAATTTCATATATTTGGTCTGTACTTTATGAAGTGTAAAAACATTATGTAAATTAGAATTGTTTCGGAAATATGTACATGGATAATCATGCTTGGAACCAATAATCTACCACTTGTTCAATGATTTACCCACCGTATGGAAGAGATTCTACTCTCTCTGGTGCTTTTACAGTAAGAAATCTTTGGTCTATAATTATGGTGGATACTGTTTTGGTCACTGTTAGAGTGGACCCAAAGTGTAGCTTTAGGTTTGGCTTTTGGCTGTGTTCTTCCCAATCCCAGACATATTCCCATATTGGCTGCTTGGCAAGCACCCCAAACAACCAACCATGGCTGTGATTGGCCAGGGGGACATCGGGGGATGGAGACTTGGTATTCTGAATGTCAGTATGAAGTTTACTCATCTGAATCCTTACAAAACAATAACATGGTTAGAGTAAGATATGTTCACATAGTTACAGTGGGTATGGAAAGTATTCAGACCCCTTTAAATTGTTCACTCTTTATTTCATTGCAGCCAATTGGTAAGTTCAAGTTCTTTTTTTGCTCATTAATGTACATTCTGCACTCAATCTAAATATGTAAAAATGAAATTTAGAGATATTCACTAATTTATTAAGCAAGAAAAACTGAAATATCACATGGTCATAAGTGTTCAGCGCCTTTGCTGTCACAGGCGTATGCAACTTACATCCGGTCCATTTCCTTCTGATCCTCCTTGAGATGGTTCTACTCCTTCATTGGAGTCGAGCTGTGCTTAATTAAACTGATTGAAATAAAAAAATAGCATGTGCAATTTAGCAAAACTAAAAAAACTTATTAATTCGTATGTACAAATATTTACAGCAGACAAAGACCAAAAAAAAAAAATAATGAAAAAGGAAAGAAAATTCCTATAAAAGAACTGAAGGAGGGATTTTGGCATGGGGTGGAGCCCAGCAAACAACCCTCCTACACGGACCTATCCCACACACTAAAAGTAACCAATAAGGTGCCATGATCCTGTTTGAGCAAAGCAGTCGGTATTTATTTTGCCTTACGACAACAGCATTTTACTTTTATCTTTGCCTGGTGTAAATATTTGTACATATGAATTAATAAAGATTTTTTAGTTTTGCTAAATAGCACATGCTTTTTGTATTTCATATAGCTTTTTACATGTGTTTAGCTCATTATACAGCTTAGAACTTGATGTGATGGTCCTTGTTGACATTTGCGTAAGTAAACTGATTGGACTTGATTAGGAAAGGCACGAACCTGTCTATATAAGACCTCACAGTTCACATGTGCATGTCAGAATCATGAAGTCTAAATAACTGCCCAATGAGCAGTTCTTTAGGTTACAAAAGACTTTCTACAGCACTCAAGGTTCCTAAGAGCACAGTGGGCTCAGTAATACTGCCCCTATGTACAGGAATATAACTACTATAATACTGCCCCCTATGTACAAGAATATAACTACTATAATACTGCCCCCTATGTACAAGAATATAACTACTATAATACTGCCCCCTATGTACAGGAATATAGCTACTATAATACTGCCCTCTATGTGCAAGAATATAACTGTAATAATGAAGGTAGAAAAGAGAATCTTTCGGCACCAGCAGTAAAATTTTAAATGTTTATTTCAAAAATTTAAAAAATAGAAAAAACAAAAGTAGTAAAGACATGGTACAATAAAATATGTTTGTACAAACACGCTAAAGCTGAGATGACGTGTTTCGGATGGCCATATTATGATCCTTATTCATACCTCTGCTAGACTGAAAAGAAAATCTGCCATTTAAAGCCAAGTAAGCATGAGGGAGATAGCCCTGCCGGATGACCAATGGTTGTAATAGAGCGTCCAGCCAGGAACTTAGCCTCTCAAACAGTGAATTATTACCAAAGACTATGGGTTGAAAACTGTATGGAAAACTGCCTTTATGCATTTTAGGTAACGTGTAGAAATGTGGGCAAGTAGGGTTTGTAGAAGGTAAGAAGTCCTTTGTTCGCTCATCAAAGATTTGTAGATGTAGCTAGAGATGAGCGAGCACTAAAATGCTCGGGTACTCGTTATTCGAGACGAACTTTTCCCGATGCTCGAGTGCTCGTCTCGAATAACGAGCCCCATTGAAGTCAATGGGAGACTCGAGCATTTTTCAAGGGGACCAAGGATCTGCACAGGGAAGCTTGGCCAAGCACCTGGGAACCTCAGAAAAGGATGGAAACACCACGGAAATGGACAGGAAACAGCAGGGGCAGCATGCATGGATGCCTCTGAGGCTGCTTAATCACACCATTATGCCAAAAGTATGGGCAACAGCATGGCAATGACAGAGTGATCGAATGAGGCTAGATAGCATCTAAAACATCCAATAATTGACCCTGACACTATAGGGGACTATGCAGAGGCAGCAGCGGCAGGCTAGAGAGTGTCTTGGCAACATACCCCAAATGGACTCAGGCTTAAAACCAATGGGTGGCAGAGAGGAACCAAAGGAGGTGAGCAAGAAGCGCTCAAATAATATCGGTAAATGATAAAAGTTTGCCAGTATATTTTGTGGATTACATAGCAGGGTGGCGACAAAGTTAACAAGTTTGATGTGGAAGCCATGAAAACAACCCAAAATTCTGCCTGACACAGCTCGTTTGATAAGGGGACCATGTATGGAGGCAGTGAACTATTAGTAGATTAAAGGTGCTGCAGTTAAAACTATGTTAGTTGGATCTTGGGATGGAGCTGGCGCTCCGCTGCCAGGCGAGCTTTCGCCAATCCAAGCCCCTGTCTCTAGGCTACTCCCCAAACAGCACTTCTAAGAACCTTTTGTATAAGATCAAGTGTAGTAGCGTTCTTATAAGTTTGGGTTCTGGCGGGTGAGGGGAATGTAAACAGATGCGCAAGAAGCGCTGAAATAATATCGGTAAATGATAAAAGTTTGCCAGTATATTTTGTGGATTACAAAGCAGGGTGGCGACAAAGTTAACATGGAAGCCATGAAAACAATCCAAAATTCTGCCTCACACAGCTCGTTTGATAAGGGGACCATGTATGGAAGAAGCTATATGGACTACTTTTGGAGGCAGCTATGGCGATGACGTGTGGAGGAAGCAATGGAGACAACGTGTGAAGGCAGCTAAAAAGACGACGTGTGGAGGCTGCTATGGAGACAATTTAATTTGGATAGTGCCTGTATGTGGCAGTCCAAAAAAGTTTTCAAACCAGAGGAGCAGGTAGCTGGTCCTCCAGAAAAATTACATAGATTGAGTGCCAGTATGTGGCACTCCCAAAAATTGTTTAAAACAGAGGACAGGGTAGTTGGCCCTCCAGAAAAGTTAAATACATAGAGTACTATAGCCAGAGCCAGTTGGCCCTGGCAAAAAAATAGCCAGTTTCCTCTGCTTTAGTGTACAAAGAGGAGGAGAAGGAGGACAATGAGGAGGAGGAGTGCATACATTATTCAGGTTCAGCTTCTTTCACCTGGTGGAGAATGGAAATGCGGAGAAATCCAGGCTTTATTCATCTTGATAAGCGTCAGCCTGTCAGTCGACAAGCGTGTACGCTTATCGGTGATGATGCCACCAGCTGCACTGAAAACCCGCTCGGACAACACGCTAGCGGCAGGGCAGGCAAGAACCTCCAAGGCGTACAGCGCCAGTTCGTGCCACATGTCCAGCTTTGAAACCCAGTAGTTGTAGGGAGCTGTGTGATCATTTAGGACGATGGTATGGTCAGCTATATACTCCCTCACGATCTTTCTGTAAAGATCAGCCCTACACTGCCGAGACTGGGGACAGGTGACAGTGTCTTGCTGGGGTGACATAAAACTGGCAAAGGCCTTGTAAAGCGTACCCCTGCCAGTGCTGGACAAGCTGCCTGGTCGCCTACTCTCCCTCCCTACTTGTCCCACAGAAGTACGCCCTCTGCCGCTAGCGCTGTCAGAAGGGAAATACTGTTTCGACTTGTGCACCAGGGCCTGCTGGTATTCATGCATTCTCACACTCCTTTCCTCTCCAGGGATGAGAGTGGAAAGATTTTGCTTGTACCGTGGGTCCAGGAGAGTGAATACCCAGTAATCGGTGCTGGAATAAATTCTTTGAACGCGAGGGTCACGGGATAGGCAGCTTAGCATGAAATATGCCATATGCGCCAGAGTCCCAACGCGCAAGAATTCACTCCCCTCACTGGCCTGACTGTCCATTTCCTCCTCCTCCAACTCCTCTTCTTCTGCCCATACACGCTGAACAGTGAAGGACTGAACAATGGTCCCCTCTTCTGTCTCGCCAACATTCTCCTCCTCTTCTTCCTCATCCTCCTCCACCTCCACCTCCTCCGATATGCGCTGAGAAACAGACCTAAGGGTGCTTTGGCTATCAACAAGGGAATCTTCTTCCCCCGTCTCTTGTGACGAGCGCAAAGCTTCCGACTTCATGCTGACCAGAGAGTTTTTCAACAGGCCAAGCAGCGGGATGGTGAGGCTGATGATGGCGGCATCACCACTGACCATCTGTGTTGACTCCTCAAAGTTACTCAGCACCTGACAGATATCAGACATCCACGTCCACTCCTCATTGTAGACTTGAGGAAGCTGACTGACCTGACTACCAGTTCTGGTGGAAGTTGACATCTGGCAGTCTACAATCGCTCTGCGCTGCTGGTAAACTCTGGATAACATGGTTAGTGTTGAATTCCACCTCGTGGGCACGTTGCACAACAGTCGGTGAGCGGGCAGTTGGAGGCAGCGCTGCGCTGCCCTGAGAGTGGCAGCATCTGTGCTGGACTTCCTGAAATGTGCACAGATGCGGCGCACCTTCGTGAGCAAATCAGACAGATTGGGGTATGTCTTGAGGAAACGCTGAACTATGAGATTTAACACATGGGCCAGGCAGAGCTGCCACCAGGTTACGGCCGTTGTCACACACAACCATGCCTGGCTTCAGGTTCAGCGGTGCCAGCCACAGATCAGTCTGCGCCATGATGCCCTGTAATAACTCTTGGGCGGTGTGCCTTTTATCGCCTAGGCTCAGCAGTTTGAGCACCGCCTGCTGTCGCTTAGCGATGGCACTGCTGCTGTGCCTAGAGCTACCGACTGATGGCGCCATGCCCACGGATGGTAATTCAGAGGAGGAGGTGGAGGAGGGGTGGGAGGAGGAGGAGGCATAGTAGGCCTTTGAGACCTGGACCGAGGTAGGCCCCGCAATCCTCGGCGTCAGCAGTATATGACCAGCCCCAGGGTCAGACTCGGTCCCAGCCTCCACCAAGTTAACCCAATGTGCCGTCAGCAATATATAGTGGCCCTGCCCGGCAGCACTCGTCCACGTGTCCGTGGTCAGGTGGACCTTGTCAGAAACGGCGTTGGTCAGGGCACGGAGGATGTTCTCTGACACGTGCTTGTGCAGGGCTGGGACGGCACATCGGGAAAAGTAGTGGCGGCTGGGGACCGAATACCGAGGGGCGGTCGCCGCCATGAGGTTTCGAAAGGCCTCGGTCTCTACCAGCCTATAGGGAAGCATCTCCAGGCTAAGCAACTTGGAGATGTGGACGTTGAGGGATTGGGCGTGTGGGTGGGTTGCGCTATACCTCCTTTTGCGCTCCAGCGTCTGGGGTATGGAGAGCTGAACGCTGGTGGATGCTGTGGAGGATCGTGGAGGCGAAGATGGGGTTTTCGCACGAGAGGTGTTTGGGCCGGGGTCCTGGGCAGGGGGCTGACTAGCAGATGACACAGGGGAAGGAGCAGTGGTGTGTCCGGCCGGAGGTGAACGGGCTTGGTGCCATTGAGTGGGGTGTTTAGCATTCAGATTCCTGCGCATACTGGTGGTAGTTAAGCTAGTAGTGGTGGAACCCCTGCTGATCCTGGTTTGGCAAAGGTTGCACACCACAGTCCGTCGGTCATCCGGTGTTTCTTTAAAGAACCTCCAGACTCCTGAAAATCTAGCCCTCGCCACGGGAGCTTGACTACGGGCAACATTTGGCGCTGATGCACCAGCTCTGGCCCTGCCTCTCCGTCTGGCCCCACCACTGCCTCTTCCAACCTGTTCTGCTATCGGACTCGCCTCCGTCTCAGAAGCACTGTGTTCACCCGGCCTATCAACCCAGCTTGGGTCTGTCAACTCATCATCCTCCGATCCCTCAGTCTGCTCCCCCCTCGGACTTCCTCCCTGACAACAACTTCACCACTGTCTGACAACCGTGTCTCCTCATCGTCCGACACCTCTTTACACACTTCTTCCACTACGTGAATAATGTCATCATCACTACAGACTGCGACTGGTGGAAAACCTGGGCATCGGAAAATAGCTCAGCAGCAGCAGGACAAGTGGTTTGTGACTGTGGGAAGGGTCCAGAAAACAGTTCCTCAGAGTATGCTGGTTCAAATGCCAAATTTTGGTGGGACGGGGCAGACTGGGGGGAAGGAGGCTGAGGTGGAGGAGCTGGAGGAGTGCCGATTTCGGTGACATGGGTGGACTGCGTGGAAGACTGACTGGTGGACAAATGGCTAGAAGCATTGTCCGCAATCCACGACATCACCTCTTCGCACTGTTCTGGCCTCAACAGTGCTCTACCACGAGTCCCAGTAACTTGAGACATGATGAACCTAGGGAGTGTACCTCTGCGGCGTTCCCCTGCTCCCCCATCAGCAGGTGGTGTCTCACCCGGCCCAGGACCATGGCCTCTGACCCCTGCAGTAGTTGGACGCCCTCGGGTTAAACATTTTCCAAATTAAAGTGTAAACTTAAAAAACTAAAAAAAAAATAAACACAAAATTTTTTTTTTCATTTTTTTTAACAAAACAATGCTATCCTATTGCTATGGCTAGTTTCTAACCTACACTGACAGCACACAACTGGATTTTGTGCTTTGCAAGATGAGTTTGAGCTATAAAATGAAATATAAAAGGTAAAAACAAAAAAAAAATCAGCAGACTCGCCTAATTCTACTCAAACCCCTAATAATTTTCCCACTTGGTGTTTGAGGTGGATATGTGTGTCACTAAGAGCTAAACACAACGGTCGCAGGTCTCCCAGCAAATTCCTCAACATATGGTACTAGCTGCACTCTAGTGCCAGCAAGCCCAGCCACAGCAAATAATAAAAAAAAAAAGTATAACGTTATTGTAGCCCTAAAGGGCTGTTGGGTTCTTGTAGAATCACTCCTGCCTAACACTATCTAATAGAACACCCTAACGCTTTTCCCTGACCACAGCAGCTCTCTCCTCTAGCGGCATCCAGACACAGAATGATCCGCAGCGCGGGCAGGGGCTGTCTATTCCAGGGTCACCTGATCTGGCCACCAACCACTGCTATCGACGTGTAAGGGTACCACGTCATGCTGGGTGGAGTGCAGAGTCTCTTGGCTTGTGATTGGCTCTGTTTCTGGCCGCCAAAAGCAAAAACGGCGGGAGATCATCATTTCTCGAGCGGCAAAGTTCGTCCGAGCAACGAGCAGTTTCGAGTACGCTAATGCTCGAAACGCCATCAAGCTCGGACGAGTATTTTGCTCATCTCTAATGTGATAGATCAACAGCCAAAACAGTTTAACCTCCAGATCTCTGATAATTTTAGACAACCAAATCGGGTCAGAAACATTGTTCATTCTTATAAATCTTTTTTTCTTTTCCCTACTTTTTTTATCTGGTTCCTTTTTTGCAGGGTTTGCGGCCGGTGGCCCTTTCTGTCTTATTTAAAGTACTAACCCAGCCACCATGGTTCCAATGAAAACAGAGATCATCGCATCACCTGACAATAGTCACATGACTGAGGGCGGTTGTCAGATCGTCCATCACATGATGTGTGTGTGGACGGGGCTCTCTCCCTCATGCTCACTTGGCTTTAAATGGCGGATTTTTCTTTTCAGTCTAGCAGAGGTATGATAAGGACCATAATATGGCGTCCGAAACGCGTCATCTCAGCTTTTAGCGTGTCATTACAACATATTTATGGTCTTTACTACTTTCGTTTTTTCTATTTTTAAAATTTTTCAAATAAACATTTAAGATTTTACTGGTGGTGCCGAAGGATTCTCTTTTCTCTCCCTTCATTCCTACTTGGGAGCGGACCAAGCTTCTCTTTGTCCTGTACAAAAATATAACTACTAAAACGCGCCCCCTGTGTAGAAGAATATAACTATGATAAACTGCCCCCTATGTACAAGATTAACTACTTAATACTGCCCCCTATGTCGTTCTGACACTCGTAACTCTTACTGCCCCCTATGTACAAGAATATAACTACGATAAATACTGCCCCCCTATGTACAAGAATATAACTACTATAATACTGCCCCTATGTACAGAGATATAACTACTATAATACTGCCCCCTATTTCAATACTACTATAATACTGCCCTATTTACAGAATATAACTACTATAATACTGCCCCCTATGTACAAGAATATAACTACTATAATACTGCCCCCTATGTACAGAAATAACTACTATAATACTGCCCCCTCATGTACAATAACTACTACTATCTCCCCGTATGTACAGAATATAACTACTTTCCTGGTCGTCCCCAGGCAGCACTGAATAGGATAAGTCTACATCCTCCTATTGACAGAAGATAACAATTAATTGGCAATAGTGATTGGCAGCTGATTCCCTATAAGATACCCCGAAGGCAATACACACAAGTTTTTTTTCTTCGGTGGACAGGTGGACAATATGAAGATGTGTTGTTTGAGCTTTGATCCCTGTCCCACGCTTGGGTGGTCCATGCCCTAGGGGCTGCTACCATATGGTAGCCTGTTGGAAGCCGAATGTGTCACAGGTTACTGCAAGGCACAGGACTATTTCTCAGCATTTTTTGAACCTTTTCATTCCAGGGCTCTAAAGAAAAGGATCTGACCATGTGCCTTCATTTTCCTCCGGTCCCGCAAGCCAAGAGGACTACACGTCTGGAGTGAATTGCCCTCTAAAGATGAGGCAGACAGTTCCAGATGACTTCTACCTTTTTAAAAAGAGGGAAATTCTGATTCTGAAAGTGATTAAGGAGTGAAGGAACACAGTGTGATTCAGATAAGGATACTGAAGATCTGTATAAGAAGGAAGCTCTGTATTACTTCCCTAAGAAAAAGGCCAATTGCTTTCCCAGTCACCCGGTTTGGAAAATCTTCTGGAATCTGAGTGGAAGAAACCTGAGAACCCCTAATCCTGGGGTCAGGTTTACATCTGTCTACAAACTTGGGAATCTTTGCCTAAAGTCAATTTATCACTGACAAAGTTATCACTGAACTCTGTTTTAGAATTAGCACTTCTGAAGGATTCTATTGAAAGAAAATTGACTCCTTTATAAGGCGTTCTTACACCCATACTGTAAATATATGTAAGGCAGCTTTGGCTTTCGTTCCTGTGGCTAGGGCCTTGAGGGTTTGGTTCAGCTAATTGAGCCACGACTTACAAGACGGTTTAACAAGAAAAGACACCTAGAAGACCTCCCTCTTTTTAAACAGCAGCAGAATTCCTCTGTGATTCTCATGTGGACACTGTTAAACTAGTTGCTAATTTTTTAGCCTCCATATATTCCATGTGATAAAACTCTGGCCTGGAGATGTTCTAGTCTAGCAAATCTCATTTTTGAACCTGACTTTCCAGCCATCAAGTCTCTTCAATTCAATGCACGTTTAAAAAAAATCTTGAAAGTTATCAACAATGACAAAGTGACTTTTCCAAAGCCCAAAAGAAGAGGGGGGTTCAGGTCCTATTGTACCAGAAGCCAGAGATCTGCTCAAGTCCAGCTGCCTTTTAAAAGGGAGACAAAAAGTTGAGGATGTTTAGCCAAAATGAAAAAACCCAGCCAGGGCACTCCAAGAAAGTGGACTCATGATGCCAAGTCTACTGAAGTAGGGGGAAGGATTTCCTGGTTAGCCCATATGTCGACATGCCCTTCCTCAGATTCCTTTGTCAAATCTCTCATAGAAGAGGCTACTCTCTGGACTGAAGACTTTCCTCCAGACAGGTTTTTTCTCAACCACGTCGCCAATCAAATAGGTCCTCAGTTGATACAGGAGTTTGTGAACAAAGGTGCCCTAGAACCTGCCCCTGGTCACCAAACAGGCTTTTCAGTTCCAAAACAAGGAGTTTCCTGGAGGATAATTTGTCTGGAAGAAAAAGTTCAAGATGGAGACAATCAGGACAGCCCTTCCTTTGGTGTCAAAGGTTACTTAATGACGACAATAGATCTAAAGACTCCTATCTCCATATCCCATTCCCCAGAATCACACTGAAGGTTCTCCAAATAGCTATTCTTCAGAACAAATCAGTCCCACCACTACATTTCACTTGCCTCTCTGTTCATCCTCAGCTCTGCCCCCAGAGTGTTTACAAGGAAGCAGTAGTATTACCAGCCTCGGCTCCAAGGAACCCATGTGGTACCCTACTTGGACAATTGGCTCCTCATTTCCCCAACGGAAGTTTTTGAGGAAGAAAGACCAAGCCTTAGTTTTAGAAACCTTGAAATGCATGTGTTTTGTTGTCAACAAAGAAGACCTCCCTATTCCTGTTCCTGCCACCTCCCAAAAGTTACTGGGATATTCATATAAACTCCGCCACAATGACCCACTCCTTGTCATCATTCAGAGTTTATGAGTTGTGAGAGAGCAGTCAGGTTTTCTGATTCTTCACCCATGTGTGGCAATCAGGAAAGCCATGTCGGTCCTCAGGATGATCACGTCTATAATAGATGCGGTTCCCTGGGCAAAGACCCATAGAGAAAACTACAATTCCCCCGTTTTGTCTCATGGTCAAGTAGCCTTCAATTTCTAGAAAACCTATGACTGTTTCAATTTCAGCTATCCAGAAATTAATTTGGTAGTCCAGAAATCCTCTAAAGGGAAAGACCTTACCGTTCTTGGAATCAGTAGTTCTCCACATCGGATGCATCAATTGGGGCGGGTGTGCCCATGTAGAGGACCAATGGGTACAGAGAGGTGGTCTCCAGTCTGAGACCAATCTCCTGTCAAATTCAAAGAGCTAAAACATTTCGGTTGGCACTTCTTTATTTTCAGAATCTTCTCTTCAAATCAAAATTCCTGATACGTTCAGACAATCTAGCAGTGCTGTTTTATGTCAACAAGCAAGGAGCACAAGGAGTCAGTCCCTTGCCATGGAGTTCTCCCTGTTATGCAATTGGCAGAACAGAACGTCCTAAACATCTCGGTATTCCATCTCGCGGGGATCACCTCTTCGCACTGTTCTGGCCTCAACAGTGCTCTACCACGAGTCCCAGTAACTTGAGACATGATGAACCTAGGGAGTGTACCTCTGCGGCGTTCCCCTGCTCCCCCATCAGCAGGTGGTGTCTCACCCGGCCCAGGACCATGGCCTCTGACCCCTGCAGTAGTTGGACGCCCTCGGGTTAAACATTTTCCAAATTAAAGTGTAAACTTAAAAAACTAAAAAAAAAATAAACACAAAATTTTTTTTTTCATTTTTTTTAACAAAACAATGCTATCCTATTGCTATGGCTAGTTTCTAACCTACACTGACAGCACACAACTGGATTTTGTGCTTTGCAAGATGAGTTTGAGCTATAAAATGAAATAAAGGTAAAAAAAAAAAAAAAAAATCAGCAGACTCTGCCTAATTCTACTCAAACCCCTAATAAATTTTCCCACTTTGGTGTTTGAGGTGGATATGTGTGTCACTAAGAGCTAAACACAACGGTCGCAGGTCTCCCAGCAAATTCCTCACAATATGGTACTAGCTGCACTACTAGTGCCAGCAAGCCCAGCCACAAGCAAATAATAAAAAAAAAAAAGTATAACGTTATTGTAGCCCTAAGAAGGGCTGTTGGGTTCTTGTAGAATCACTCCTGCCTAACACTATTCTAATAGAACACCCTAACGCTTTCCCTGACCAGCAGCAGCTCTCTCCCTAGCGGCATCCAGACACAGAATGATCCGAGCAGCGCGGGCAGGGGCTAGTCTATTCCAGGGTCACCTGATCTGGCCAGCCAACCACTGCTATCGACGTGTAAGGGTACCACGTCATGCTGGGTGGAGTGCAGAGTCTCTTGGCTTGTGATTGGCTCTGTTTCTGGCCGCCAAAAAGCAAAACGGCGGGAGATGCAATTTTCTCGAGCGGGCAAAGTATTCGTCCGAGCAACGAGCAGTTTCGAGTACGCTAATGCTCGAACGAGCATCAAGCTCGGACGAGTATGTTTGCTCATCTCTAAATGTGATAGATCAACAAGCCAAAACAGGTTAACCTCCAGATCTCTGATAATTTTAGACAACCAAATCGGGTCAGAAACATTGTTCATTCACACACTTTTTGTCTTTTCACTCTATATTTTTAAATGCATGAGAATTAAAACTTAAATTTTAAAGAACAAAAAAAGGGTTTAAGCGGCCGAGTGGCCCTATTCTGTCTTATATTTAAAAGTAACTAAACCCAGCTCACCAATGGTTCAATGAAAACAAAGATATCATAACGTACATCACATGATCAATAGTCACATGACTGAGGGGCGGGTGTCAGATCGTCCATCACATGATGTGTGTGTGGACGGGGCTCTCTCCCTCATGCTCACTTGGCTTTAAATGGCGGATTTTCTTTTCAGTCTAGCAGAGGTATGAATAAGGACCATAATATGGCGGTCCGAAACGCGTCATCTCAGCTTTAGCGTGTCAGTACAAACATATTTATTGTCTTTACTACTTTCGTTTTTTCTATTTTTAAAATTTTTCAAATAAACATTTAAGATTTTACTGGTGGTGCCGAAGGATTCTCTTTTCTACCTTCATTCCATACTTGGGAGCGGACCAAGCTTCTCTTTTCCTGTACAAGAATATAACTACTATAATACTGCCCCCTGTGTAGAAGAATATAACTATGATAATACTGCCCCCTATGTACAAGAATATAACTACTATAATACTGCCCCCTATGTACAAGAATATAACTACTATAATACTTGCCCCTATGTACAGGAATATAACTACTATAATACTGCCCCCTGTGTACAAGAATATAACTACTATAATACTGCCCCTATGTACAGGGATATAACTACTATAATACTGCCCCCTATGTACAAGAGAGAACTACGAAAGTACTGCCCCCTATGTACAAGAATATAACTACTATAATACTGCCCCCTATGTACAAGAATATAACTACTATAATACTGCCCCGTATGTACAGGAATATAACTACTTTCCTGGTCGTCCCCAGGCAGCACTGAATAGGATAAGTCTACATCCTCCTATTGGACAGAAGATAACAATTAATTGGCAATAGTGATTGGCAGGCTGATTCCCTATAAGATACCCCGAAGGCAATGAACACACAAGTTTTTTTTCTTCGGTGGACAGGTGGACAATATGAAGATGTGTTGTTTGAGCTTTGATCCCTGTCCCACGGCTTGGGTGGTCCATGCCCTAGGGGCTGCTACCATATGGTAGCCTGTTGGAAGCCGAATGTGTCACAGGGTTACTGCAAGGCACAGGACTATTTCTCAGGCATTTTTTGAAGCCTTTTCAGTCCCAGGGCTCTAAAAGAAAAGGATCTGACCATGTGCCTTCATTTTCTCCAGGTCCCGCAAGCCAAGAGGACTACACGTCTGGAGGTGAATTGCCCTCTAAAGATGAGGCAGACAGTTCCAGATGACTTCTACCTTTTTAATAAAGAGGGAAATTCTGATTCTGAAAGTGATTAAGGCAGTGAAGGAAACAGTTGAGTCAGATAAGGATACTGAAGATCTGTATAAGAAGGAAGCTCTGTATTACTTCCCTAAGAAAAAGGCCAAGTGCTTTCCCAGTCACCCAGGTTTGGAAAATCTTCTGGAATCTGAGTGGAAGAAACCTGGTAAGAATCCTAATCCTGGGGTCAGGTTTACATCTGTCTACAAACTTGGGAATCTTTGCCTAAAGTCAATTTATCACTGACAAAGTTATCACTGAACTCTGTTTTAGAATTAGCACTTCTGAAGGATTCTATTGAAAGAAAAATTGACTCCTTTATAAGGCGTTCTTACACCCATACTGTAAATATATGTAAGGCAGCTTTGGCTTTCGTTCCTGTGGCTAGGGCCTTGAGGGTTTGGTTCAGCTAATTGAGCCACGACTTACAAGACGGTTTAACAAGAAAAGACATCCTAGAAGACATCCCTCTTTTTAAAACAGCAGCAGAATTCCTCTGTGATTCTCATGTGGACACTGTTAAACTAGTTGCTAAAATTTTAGCCTCCATATATTCCATGTAGATAAAACTCTGGCCTGGAGATGTTCTAGCAAAATCTCATTTTTGTAACCTGACTTTCCAGCCATCAAGTCTCTTCAATGCACAGTTTAAAAAAAATCTTGAAAGTTATCAACAATGACAAAGTGACTTTTCCAAAGCCCAAAAGAAGAGGGGGGTTCAGGTCCTATTGTACCAGAAGCCAGAGATCTGCTCAAGTCCAGCTGCCTTTTAAAAGGGAGGACAAAAAGTTAGAGGATGTTTTAGCCAAAATGAAAAAAAACCCAGCCAGGGCACTCCAAGAAAGTGGACTCATGATGCCAAGTCTACTGAAGTAGGGGGAAGGATTTCCTGGTTAGCCCATATGTCGACATGCCCTTCCTCAGATTCCTTTGTCAAATCTCTCATAAGAAGAGGCTACTCTCTGGAACTGAAGACTTTTCCTCCAGACAGGTTTTTTCTCAACCACGTCTCCAATCAAATAGGTCCTCAGTTGATACAGGAGTTTGTGAACAAAGGTGCCCTAGAACCTGCCCCTGGTCACCAAACAGGCTTTTCAGTTCCAAAACAAGGAGGTTCCTGGAGGATAATTTGTCTGGAAGAAAAAGTTCAAGATGGAGACAATCAGGACAGCCCTTCCTTTGGTGTCAGAAGGTTACTTAATGACGACAATAGATCTAAAAGACTCCTATCTCCATATCCCATTCCCCCAGAATCACTGGAAGGTTCTCCAAATAGCTATTCTTCAGAACAAATCAGTCCACCACTATCATTTCACTTGCCTTCTGTTCAGTCTCAGCTCTGCCCCCAGAGTGTTTACAAAGGAAGCAGTAGTATTAACAGCAGCCCTCAGGCTCCAAGGAACCCATGTGGTACCCTACTTGGACAATTGGCTCCTCATTTCCCCAACGGAAGTTTTGATGAAGAAAGACCAAGCCTTAGTTTTAGAAACTCTGGAAATGCATGGTTTTGTTGTCAACAAAGAAGACCTCCCTAGTTCCTGCCACCTCCCAAAAGTTACTGGGATTCATAATAAACTCCGCCACAATGACCCACTCCTTGTCATCAGTCAGAGTTATGAGTTTGAGAGAGCAGTCAGGTTTCTGATTCTTCACCCATGTGTGGCAATCAGGAAAGCCATGTCGGTCCTCAGGATGATCACGTCTATAATAGATGCGGTTCCCTGGGCAAAGACCCATATGAGAAAACTACAATTCCCCGTTTTGTCTCAGTGGTCAAGTAGCCTTCAATTTCTAGATAAACCTATGACTGTTTCAATTTCAGCTATCCAGAAATTAATTTGGTAGTCCAGAAATCCTCTAAAGGGAAAGACCTTACCGTTCTTGGAATCAGTAGTTCTCACATCGGATGCATCAAATTGGGGCTGGGGTGCCCATGTAGAGGACCAATGGGTACAGAAGAGGTGGTCTCAGTCTGAGACCAATCTCCTGTCAAATCTCAAAGAGCTAAAAGCATTTCGGTTGGCACTTCTTTATTTTCAGAATCTTCTCTTCAAATCAAGAATTCCTGATACGTTCAGACAATCTAGCAGTGCTGTTTTATGTCAACAAGCAAGGATGCACAAGGAGTCAGTCCCTTGCCATGGAGTTCTCCCTGTTGATGCAATTGGCAGAACAGAACGTCCTAAACATCTCGGTAGTCCATCTCGCGGGGATATTGAATGTAACTGTGGATTGACTGAGCCGAAATCCTGTGAGCCCATCGGAAAGCTCCTTGTACAGACAGGTGCTCCAACAAGTGGTTCAGAGAATGGGGTATCCACAGATAGATCTGATGGCTACTGTTCCCTAAACAAATGGGATGATCCATTTTTATTAGATGCTCTTTCCTTTGACTGGATGGACCAGTTCCTTTGTGTTCTACCCGTTTCCTCTCATTCCAAAGGTTCTGCAGAAGATCAGGAGGGAAGAGACAACGGTAATCCCATTTTGGCCGAGGAGGTCGTGTTTCCTCTGCTCCTAACCTTATCAGTGGGGGAATTCTGGAAACTCCCAGTTCAGAGGGACCTGCTGCACCAGAACAGCCTCCTTCACCCCAACCCAGAACTTCTCCATCTTACAGCATGGAAGCTTAGAAGATCAGGGTTTCCAGAGGAGGTCATGGAAACATTTTCAGCCTCTAGAAAACCAAAGAAATTGAAGGTTTACCAACGTAAATGGAAGATTTACCAGCAGTGGTCTCTAACTAAGAAGACATCCACTAGATAGATCCCGGCACTTCTTCAGTTTCTGCTGGATGGTTTGAAGTTCATTTTACTGCCATAAATTCTGCTTTGGGAGCGGCCTTTGCAGAAAATCTTCTCATTAAATGATTCTTCAGGGTAATGGAGAAACTGAAGCCTCCAGTCATGTCACCATTACCGTCTTGAGATCTTGCAATTGTTCTAAAACACCTATGCTAAAAGCCATTTGAACTAATTTCTTATATCCCGCTTATCTGCTGTCCAGGAAAAAGGTCTTTGTGTTTGCAATCTGCTCAGCAAGACGAATTAGTGAAATTCAAGCTCGCTCTTGTGAGGAACCATATTTAAGAATCATGGAAGATTGCTTGGTTCTTCGCACCATGCCTGGGTTCCTACCCAAGGTCCCTTCCAAGTCGGCCTTAAATCAAGAGATATTTCTGATAGTGTTAGGAAATGATGGTTCAGAGGAAGATCATGAGAAACTTCAATCACTGGATGTCAAGATATCTGTGCTTTACAGAGGGTTGACAGTTTTAGAAGTTCTGAAAATCTGTTCTTGCAATTCAGAAGGGAAGCAGGCTAGCAAACCAACTCTAGCTACATGGATCAAGAGTGTGATTTCTATGTGGTATGATCTAGAAAAGCTTCCTTCCCCTCTGAATCTGAATCTTGACCACATAAAGAGCTGCATCCTGGGCAGAGGTTGCTCATATTTCGCTTGATCAAATATGCAAAGCCGCTACATGGTCAAGACCATCAACCTTTGTCAGACACTATAGGTTCTGTGTAGGCTCTGCCTTCGGCAAAAGATTACTTGGTTTGCTTATCTCATCGTGACCCATCCACTGTTCTCTTCATTGCTTTTCATATCAGTCATATTCAGTGCTGCCTGAGGACTACCAGGAATGTTGAAAATTTGCTCACCGAAATTTTGGTTACCTGTAGTCCAAAGGCAGCACTTATAACCTCCCAATAAATTGTTTCATTGCTGAATAAGAAAAACTTGTGTGTTCATTGCCTCTGGGGTATCTTATAGGGCAGTGGTGGCAAACCTATGGCACGGGTGCCCGAGGCGGCACTCAGAGCCCTTTCTGTGGGCACACGGCCATCGCCCCAGCACACCGGACAGGACTCAAAGAATCTTCCTGCAGTTCCAAGCAACTTAAAAGATGTTGCTTTCAGTCATATTTTGATACTTACTTCGCTACTTGGGACTGTAGGAAGAAGAACAATGAGTAGACAGTGCCGAATTTTCTTTGCGGGACCTTCTTCTGGCCCCACGATTCTCTATGCACAGATTCTACTGTGTTGATGTCCTCAGGCGGCCAATATGAAGTTGTTGAACATGGAGCAGTAAGTTACTACTTTAATATTTGGTTGGCACCTCGCGATAAATAAGGGGCGTTTTGGGTTCAGTTTGGGCACTCGGCCGCTAAAAGGTTCGCCATCACTGTTATAGGGAGTCAGCCTGTCAGTAACTATTGCTAATTAATTGTTATCTTCTGTTCAATAAGAGGATGTAGACTTAACCCATTCAATGCTGCCTTTGGATTACAGGAAACCAAAATTCTGGTGAGCAAATCTTCAACAATAAAAATTCCCCCTATGTAGAAGAATATACCTACTATAATACTCCCCCTATGTACAAGGATATAACTACTATAATACTGCCCCCTATGTACAGGAATATAACTACTATAATACTGCCCCCTATGTACAAGAATTTAACTACTATAATACTGCCCCCTATGTACAGGAATATAACTACTATAATACTCCCCCCTATGTACAAGAATATAACTACTATAATACTGCCTCCTAGAGGTGAGGTTGTGTGTGGTGTGAGCTCATGACCCTGTCCAGAGCTAGCTCAGGGCATGGCCACCTTGGGTGTGGAGATTCCCCCGTCAAGGCCCAGGCTTCCAGGCCTAAATCTGGAGTGAACTCCCAAAAACTTTCTACAATGGATGCAAATCCATTGTGGACAGAATGTTGTTGTATTCAAGAAGGAGCAAGACATGAATATGAATACAGCAGTGAAAGCAGCAAGTTCCATGTCCAGCCAGCGTGGAAGAGCACAGGTGATGCAGCAGAATGTGAGAAAAGCAGCAGGTGCAAAGCCCCCCATTCCTGCATGAGGAGAACTTCCCTGGAGAAACAAACCCTTCAAGAAAACCTGCAGCACAGGGAAGTGGTGTCCAACATGGCCTGTCCTGGCCACACCAGGTCAGCAGTGAAGCCACAGAGTGTTACCTTGATCACTGCAAAATGTGTGCCAGCCCCTGCCAGTGCAAGCCACAAGCCTGGGAAGGCAATTTTGTAGGAGACACGTAAACCGAAGCATCTGGAGCTGTACCCTGACCACCACAGCAGGGGAAGTAGACAACATGGGCACCTGAGCTGCAGATGGCTGAGGAGATACCTACCTTGGTAAAGAGGATGGGGGAGCTGAGTAACCATAAGAAAATGCTGCAAATGCAAATTGACTGTATGTATTCACTTAAAACTGCGCACCCTGAAAGCAACACACTGTTTAACACCAAGCTGTAGGGCCTAAGCATAGAGCTGGCACAGGTGGTTAGGTATATGGACGGTCTCCTGGGGACCCCTGGCTGAGTCTTACAGAAACTAAGAGCGCTTCTCCCAGCAGAGGCAGAGCTGTGACTCTGGCCCCATTGCCCCTACAGCACAAGCAGGACCCGTCCCCCCATGAACTTTAATCTTTGGGTCAGGGTGATGCGGTGACCCAGGAGTACTCTTAATGTTGTGCTTGAGACTGGGGACATTGTTGGACGTTCTGGAGTACCTGATGGGTCGGGGGATGGAAGGGACCCTCAGTCTATCTGGGATGTTCAGTCACCGGAGGATAACATAGAGGTGGATGGGGGAAAGGGGCTGTATAAGAAAATGCGTTTGACTTCCCCCTTTAACATTGATCCCCTTAGTAGAGTCAGGTCCCTCTAGATCAGACCCTCCACCCAGTAATCAGAGCAAACCCCACGTCAGGAGCCTCCCCGAAATGCCTGGAGCTGAGGCACTCAATCCTTCACCTCTGGCGCACACTACACCGGGCAGGTGTATAAGAGGAGGAATGTGGTGCGCTTTAAGAATAGAGGTGCTAAGGATGATCTCCCAAAATAGGAGGTTTGTGGTGCGGGATCTCCTGTGCCACCATATGGGGTTCACGCCAGATGACATCCTGGCGGTCATCAACCTACCAGACAGACAGGGCTGTGATGTCACCTTTAAGCTCTTGTCTGGTCTGGACAGGTTCTGGGATAAATTCCCCCGGCTCAGGGACACTGGTGGTTGAAGTAAGTTCATGTTTGTCCCCATATCTAGGCCAGATACTGTGGTGGTGAATATAATCTTCTAGAATCAGTCTATTTCCACTCAGGATATTCTGGTGTGGCTAAGGCGCCATTGTGACTGACCTCACCAAGTGTAGATGGCAACCTGATGTTTCCACAATCACACGGATTCGAGCGCTCAAGGATCTTCTGGACACCCGATATTTTACTATCAGCGATTATTTATTGTTTTAAAAATAATAAAATGCACTGTTGCGACACGTTTCGGTCCGGTACCCAGACCTTCTTCAGGCAGTATATAAGAAATTACATGATTCACTGTTA
Source organism: Engystomops pustulosus (assembly GCA_019512145.1). NCBI lineage: Eukaryota > Metazoa > Chordata > Amphibia > Anura > Leptodactylidae > Engystomops > Engystomops pustulosus. The sequence continues at coordinate 114,408 of WNYA01000627.1, forward strand.
CATATATAACAAGATACCGGAAATAGGGACTTTCGGTAACTGCATATGATTCCGGTTCAAGGTTTAACCGGGGCCGCTAAAAAACATAAATATCTGTTTTGCAATAAAAACTCATACTTTCTTATATATATAATACACATTAAAACCATTACATCTCCATATATTAATAGAATGAATTAATTAAAAAAAACATTTTTTTATTCGATGTATGTCGGGTGATAGGCTGATTGTTCGGAACTGGGTACTGGGGAATAGTAAGATTTTACCTTGAAGAGCCTCATATTGGTGGAGAGATGACCCCAAGTGAAGGTATTATTCAAGTTAATTGCAGCTCCGGGAGTCTAGGCTACACTTTATCCTGTAGCCATGGTGATACACAACGCTGTTAATGTGTTCGCGTCGGCTACGGAAGCCGAGAGAGATCAAAAAGCCACTCACGGCATACAGGCTGACACTGTAATATTAGGCTGATGGACAAGTAACGGGGGTTCCCTGGACCTCCGCGGATGGGCAGTAATGCTTTGAGGTAAGTATATTTTCCCTATGATGGTGGTGTAATAGCTTATTGAGTTATTAGACCGATTCGATCACCTCATTTAGAAGGGTGAAGGGTGCTGAGGTTCTATTCTATTATTTTATTCTATTCAAATCTTTGATTAAAATCTATTCTATTACTATTACTCGTTCTCGAGCAGGCAAAATACTCGTCAGCAGTTTCGAGTTCGCTAATGCTCGAACGAGCATCAAGCTCAGACGAGTATGTTCGCTCATCTCTAGATACAAATGCTCCCGTAAGCCTGAGAAGTATAGTGCAGAGCCTAAGACCAGGAGAACGTCCAGTGGTGATGCTGGGGCCATGGTCCCTTTCAACCAGTTTGATGCTCTGACAGAGTTAGATGGGGACTTTGAAAACGAACTGGAAACAATTGACAATGTGTGAGGTGGACACAGGGCATCATCCAACTAAAAAGAAGCCCCCTCCTGTAGAGGCTGCTAAGGAGTCAGACATGGAGACAGGTGGTAGACAGGATGACTATGACTAAGTCACATGATGATGGGGGTCGCTGCTCTGCTTTTTCTGGTTGTAATGGCTAGATTCTCTCTAAAAGTTCCTTCTAGCAACGTCAACAGTAATAAAGTAAGAAAGACTAGACACGCTGTGCATGACCACCTAAGATATTTGGACGCTGATGTAATTTTCCTGCAAGAGACCCATCTGACCACCCTCGGGCATCTCTGTCAGGCTGAGCGTGAGTGGCGATCTGGTCCTTCTTACTGGTTACTAGTTGTGGAGCTATATGCTGGGGTCGCCATATTGTTTAACACCACAAACGTGATGGTGCAAACACTGACAGGTCATTATGGGGAGGTGTCTGTTGCTGAAAGTGACCATCCATGGTAGGCGGCTCTGGCTGATCAACATCTATGGCCCACAGATGGTTAATGAGGTGAAGCAATATCTATTTACCTCAATCCCTGTAATAATGACAGGTCACTTTAATGTTACTTTGAGATCAGGTGACAGGTCCTCGGGCAGAGCAGTGGTCAGAGACTCAAAAGTCCTACGTAACATCGTATCACTGGCCCATCTATGTGATGTATTTACCCTGGGTGGTAGGAAACCTAAATACACATACTTCTATGCTGACATAACGGGATCAATATGGCATTTTTGAGTCCCTCAGAGTATGTAAGTGTGATGAGCGAGAGAGTTGTCCCATATTCTGACCATCTGGCCTTATTGTTTTTCATGGGAACCTCTAACCACTGTGATATTGATCGGGGGTTATGGAGACTTAGTTCCAGCATCCTGGATGACGTCTATGTCCAGAATTGTGTCCACTCCATTTTTCAGGACTAGCTGAATATGACAACTCTTATGACAACTTATCTGACTGGTGGGAGTACGTCAAGGAGGAGATCAGGTCCCTCTTAAAGAGACTGAGTGAAGAAGAGTAAGAGTAAGTACAGCCAGTATCTCAAGCTGCGGAAAGAATTGGATCACTCTATTCGGTGGGTGGGGATGACAAACAAAAGATTGACCGACTGAAGTCTGAAATAAAGCAGTATCAGTATAGCCACTACACGTCCCTGGTAATTGAAGGAGATTACGGAAAACTAGGCGTCCCTGATCCACAGGTCTCGCTGACTCCCAAGGAGTTTTACAGGAATCTCGGGAGGGTATCTCGGGGGTGATGAGATCTTACTATGTTGAATTATTTCAGAAAAAGTTTTTGGATAAAGAGAAAATGGCTCAATTCTTGGAGGCAACTCCAGGCCCTGACCCTAAAGATTTGGAATTTTCTGCTTTGACAGCAGGAATAACAGAGGAGGAGGTTAAAGAGGCCATTTATATGTTACATCTGAAGAAGGCGCTAGGACCAGATGGGATGACTGACTAGAGAATCACGTGATGCCTCCAGCCATGAGAGTGTCCTCCCTTATTCTGCAGTGTAAAGGTAAGGAACCTAGCGACATCAAGAACTGGAGGCCGATCGCCCTCTTGAATGTCGACAGGAAGATTCTGGCAATAATTCTGTTTACTAGATTATTCTGTTTAGTAATGGAACAGTCCACAGAGAAAAGCAGTGGCCCGGCACCATCCAACCACAAACAAAATTCTTCAATATAACCTGGCGTCGGTCTTGGCAGGGCGGTTTTAGCCTTCTTGCACAACTCTCAAAAGTGCGGTGGTGCTCAGCCAGAGCAAAAGGTAATTCATAAAGCATAAATAGAAAAACAGCGCACTCACCATTCGGTGCAAAGATATCTTATTTCGAGTGTGTACATAGGCAGAGCGGAGCCTGGCGACGGGCCGTTTCGGGCTAGTCTAGTGCATTATCAAGCGCTTGATAATGCGCTAGACTAGCGCGAAACGGCCCGTCGCCAGGCCCCGCGCTGCCTATGTACACACCTCGAATAAAGAGATTATTCTGTTTGTCACTGGAACAGTCATCTCCATAAGAGAGATGTTTGAGAGATGTAAAGCTCTAAGGTGTTGGAGATATGTTGTAGGTGTGGGCCAGGCTAAAGCCTTTGACAGTGTTGATCACTATTATCTATGGGCCACTTTGTCAAAGTGGTGTATTCCGGGACAATTTATCGATTGGCTGAGAACTTTGTATTGAGAGGGGAAGAGCTTTCCTCTTATCAATGGTTGGCAGGGTAACACTTTTGAAGTAGAGGCGGGGGCTAGACAGGGCTGCCCCCTGATTCCATTGCTGTATGTGTTTGCCATAGACTTGATTCTGCTATCACTGCAGGGGTGTGATTTTCAGGGGGTGCTGGTCTCCCATTGGTTGCCTTTGAAGGCAGGCCTCTGGTCAACCTTGAGAAGAGTCAAGCTCTCTGGACTTACTGGAGGTTCTGATCCTGGCTTTGTTCTGCCACAATTCGCCAAGGCCTCCACTCATATTAAAATATTTGGGGTCAAATTCGGGAGGCAAGACAATGCCAAACTAAATTGGGGGAAGAAGTTGGAAACCGGAAATGCAAAGGTTCAGTGATGGAAGAACTGGAGGCTGACCTATGGAGAAAGGGTAACCCTGCTGAAGACTTACCTGGTCCCTGTCTTCCTCTACGTCTCTGTTGTCTTTCCTTTTCCAGAATATTTCTCCACTAGGCTCTTTAGCCTACTCTTACAGCTTTTATGGTGGAACAGGTTGAACCCAGTAAAAAGAGGGAACCCCTACCTACAGAGGAGAGAGGGTGGACTGGATATGTTAATTCCAAGAGTTTTCTTTGATTCCATGTTTCTGAAAGTAAATTTTGGTTGCGTGGACTCAATTAATGGTCTCCTGTGGGTAAGTAGTGTCTGGGATTGGATATTGCCTTTTGCAGAGTCTTGGGTGTGAGGCGGCAGTCTCAAGAGGGGTCGATGGACTCCTGGCTTCCTCCCCCAGTATCTGGAGTATGGTCTCAGGTGCATGAAAAAGTGTAGAATAGATAAGACATATCTGTAGAGTAAGACCAGAGAGGACCTCTGTACACATGTCTGTAGGACCTTCTATACATGACAACCGTATCTGAGGGACTGCACGACGGCCACCCTGCAGGAAAGTATACGGTTCCTCAATAGTCCAAGGCTCCCAGCAAAATTATTTGATGTTGCTTGGTTATCTCTGCATAGAAAGCTTTTCGTTTGGGGCAATTTAAAGTTCTTGGATCGTATGTGCCCCTTGGGATGTCATCAAGAGGAGACTATGGAGCATTTTACTACAGAGTGCCCGGGAGTGAGGCAGATATGGCAGGAGGTGTCACGCAGGCTTACAATACCAAAACTGCAGTCTCTGACCTACCCTGATGTAATCTATGATAGATTATATCTCATGGAAGTCTATTTTTTTATTTTTCCCCTTTTTGCCAGTGATGGACTTTTTAATTTGAAGTTATTCTAAATGTATTATTTCCTGATATATTTGATCTCTGTTAAATAATTGTTTGTTTATTCTGACCACAATGTATTGTATATTTTTGTTTGTTTTTACTAATAAAAATTGTCCACTAGGTACAAGAATATAACTACTATAATAATGCCCCCTAGGTACGGGAATATAACTACTATAATACTGCCCTCTATGTACCAGAATATAACTACTATAATACTGCCCCCTATGTACAGGAATATAACTACTATAATACTGCCCCCTATGTACAGGAATATAACTACTATAATACTGCCCCTATGTACAGGAATATAACTACTATAATACTGACCCCTATGTACAGGAATATAACTACTATAATACTGCCCCCTATGTACAAGAATATAACTACTATAATACTGCCCCCTATGTACAGGAATATAACTACTATAATACTGCCCCTATGCACAAGAATATAACTACTATAATACTCCCCCTATGTACAAGAATATCACTACTATAATACTGTCCCCTATGTACAGGAATATAACTACTATAATACTGCCCCCTATGTACAATAATTACTACATATACTGCCCCCTATGTACAGAATATAACTACTATATACTGCCCCCTATGTACAGATTATAACTACTATAATACTGCCCCTTGTACAAGATATAACTACTATAATACTGCCCCCTATGTACAAGATATAACTACTATAATAACTGCCCCCATGTTACAAAATATATCTACTTAATACTGCCCCCTATGTACAAGAATATAACTACTATAACTGCCCCCTATGTACGGAATATAACTACTATAATACTGCCCCCTATGTACAAAATATAACTACTATAATACGCCCCCTATGTACAAGAATATAACTGCTATAATAACTGCCCCCTATGTACAAGAATATAACTACTATAATACTGCTCTATGTACAAGAAATAACTACTATAATACTGCCCCTATGTACAAGAATTATAACTACTATAAACTGCCCCCTATGTACAGAATAATCTACTATAATACTGCCGCCCCTATGTACAGAATATAACTACTATAATACTCCCCCTATGTACAGAATATCACTACTATAATCTACGCCCTATGTACAGGAATATAACTCTATAACTGCCCCCTATGTACAAGAATATAACTACTATAATACTGCCCTCTATGTACAAGAATATAACTACTATAATACTGCCTCCTATGTACAAGAATATAACTGCTATAATACTGCCCCCTTTGTACAGGAATATAGCAACAATTACTGCTACAGTATTATGCCATATAACACCACCAGCCAGTCCCCTGTATATAGCCAGTCAGCCCCAATATATATATATAGCCATCCTGCACATCCAGTATACAGCCAGCCAGTCCCCCAGTATAAAGCCAACCAGTCCCCCCTGTTTTTAGCCAGCTAGTCCGCTTTATGTAGACAGCCAGCCCTTGTATATAGCGTTAGTCCCCCAATATATAGCCAGCCAGTACCCCTAGCATAAAGCCAGCCTCCTCAATTTACAGCCACCCAGTCCCCCCAGTATATAGTCAGCCCATCCCCCAGTATACAGCCAGCCTGACCCCTGTATAAAGTAAGGCCCCCCGTTTATAGCCACCCAGCCCTCCAGTATACAGTCAGCCAGCCCTCCCCAGGTATACAGCCAGCCAGTCCCTCCAGTATATAGCTAGCCATCACCCCGAGTATATAGCCAGCCAGCACCTCCAGTATACACCCAGCCACCCCCCAGTATACAGCCAGTACCACAGCATCCACTTTTAAAACTTTTTTTTTTTATTGTAAAACTCAATAAAAAAAAAAAAGAGGAGTACATATATATATATATCAATATCAGTAACTATACTATCAGTGGATAGAAAAGGGAGGGTGAGTTTCAGGGATGTCATGTTGGTTAAAGGCTGAAAAAACTTTATCAGAACATCACAAAACAATACCAAAAAGTAACTTGATTAAGGCATCCAACCCGAGGTTGCATTTCTATATTTTGTTAAAAGAAATTTTTGGCGTGGAGGGGTATAAGTTATTTGATGCCGTGAAGGGTATGACGGTTGGGGGTGGGAGACTCCCCAGGGGTCCCTTATCTCTCATGGTGGGCGGGCTCCGTTTGGGTGCATTTCTAGCCATTTACACCAGTCCTGTTTGAAAGTCTTAAGGGTATGGCTCTTCTGCGCCTAAATGGGGTTGAATATCCAGGCTTGGTGCATTAGAGTTAGGACTTCCTCTAACTGTGGGACAGCCGCAGATTTCCAATACCTGGTGAGGACCAGTTTGGCGATTATGAGCACAAAGGCTATTATAGTTCTATATTTCATGTGAACCACTTCTAGATTAAGGAAAAACAGAGCTTGGGTTGGGGATCAGGTTATCTACAATAGTACTCAATAGGGCAAAAACTTTCCCCCAGTAATCCGCGATGAACGGGCACTGCCATAGGATATGGTATAATGAACCTCTGCCTCCGCATTGTCTCCAGCATAGGTGAGATGTGCCTGGGAATATTACACTCAGTCTCTCGAGGGTAGGGTACCACCTTAGGATCGTTTTCATGGCTGCTTCATAAAAGGTCATACACTTAAATGTTGAGTTTACCAGTCGGAATGCTCTTTTCCATTCTAAGAAAGTGTAGGTTTTCCCTATTTCTTTTTCCCAAGGTAGTATGGGGGACGATTTGGTAAAGGACTCCTTGGATCCTAATGCTCTATAAATGGTACGTAGTTCCGAGTGGGAAGTGTCTGGAGAGGCCCGCAGTTCAAATATATGCCTATTGGCTTCTACGTTTTAAACTTTGTGTTGTTGAAGTACATGTCTTATTCTAAGATATTTGTAATGGTCATTATAGGGAATGTTATACTTTTGGGCAATTTCATAAAATGGCAATAAGGAATCTTCCTGCATGAGGTTGCCCACAAAGGCAGTACCTTTCTCTATACAAGGAGCTAGATTTAGGTTGTCTGTGAAATTTTCTAGAGCAATCAAAGGGTATACTTTTTCCAAGTAGAGTTTACAACCTTGATGGAATTTTTTCCATGTGGCTATGGATGATGAGATCAAAATAGATGGGGGAGGTGTAACTTTTGGGCCCAGGGCATCCAATAAAAGGGCTCGGAGGTTCCTCTTTGGGGCCATATAGCTTTCAATATGGGTCAAATGCTTAGTATAATCACCTGTCCAACATGCTCTCAATTGCTTATTTTGTGTGGCAATGTAATAATCATGCATATTAGGGACACCTAGGCCCCCTAAGGGACGGGGTGAGTACATAATGGATCTAACTATTCTGGGTCTGTTTTGCCCCATATATACTTCATTACTAAGGCTTGGATTTCTCTGAAGTAAGACAGGAGAACATAGACGGGGAGGATACGAAAGAGATATAAGAGTTTAGGAAGAGTTATCATTTGGAATATGGCAATGCGACCCACCCAGGAAGAGTCTGATTTTGAGATTTTTTGTAATTCATCTTCTATTGATTTCAGGGAGTTAGGGAAGTTATCTTTGTATAATTGGGATACTTTGGAAGTGATGTTAATCCCTAAATATTTTACCTGGTGCATTTGCCAATTTAAGCAAAATTTCTCTTGATAAATTTCTGTTGATAAGGAAGATGGAGGAATGTTAATGGGCATGATTTGGGACTTTAGTATATTTAGTTTGTAAAAGGAGACTGTACTATATTTTGAGATATTTGATAGAGCATGATCCAGGGAAATGGAGGGGTTGGATAAAGTTAGGACGATATCGTCTGCATAAAGGGAAATTAAATGTTCTCTGCCTCCTATTTTGATTCCTGAGACACCATCCTGGGAACATAGGAGTTGGGCAAGGGGTTCAATAGATAAGATGAATATCAGGGGGGACAGCCTTGTCTAGTTTCGTTTGTTAGTATTAGGTTATCGGATAAGGTTCTGTTGGTTAAGACTTTGGCTGATGGGCAGGAATATAAAGCTTTGATTGCCTGTAATATAAGGCCTAAGAAGCCTAGTTTTTCTAACACCGAGAAGGCGAATGACCAGTTAATTCTGTCAAATGCCTTCTCAGCATCCAATGTGACCACCACCGCCTCCTCTCCCGATCTATTTAGATGATCAATTATATTTATAAGTCTTCAAAAATTCTCGGATATCTGCCTGCCCTGCACAAACCCTGATTGATCAAGGTCTACTAATGTAGGGATAGCGGTCACTAGACGGAGTGCAAATACTTTTGCATAAATCTTTAGATCTATGTTAAGCAATGAGATCGGGCACAAGTTCTGGGGGGATTTCCAGGTTTAGGGATTGTGACAATGGTTGCCTGTAACATATCTTTAGGGAAAGAACCCACCTCGGCTGCTTCAGAGAAAACTGCGTTGAGATCTGGGAGGAGGGTATCTTGGAATGATTTATAATACTGATTAGTAAAACCATCTGGCCCTGGGGCTTTCCTAGGTGGAAGTGAGTTTATTATTTTTTGGATTTCTTCCTGGGTGGGTCCTTTATTCAATTGAGTTAGCTGATCCTCTGTTAATGATGGTAACTCTATAGTGGCTAAGAATTTCTTTATATCTTCACTGGAGGGTTGGGGGGTGTCTGCATTGGAGTTCAGATTATAAAGGGAGTTATAGTAATCTCTGAACTGATTGGTATCACAGATTTTGGCAGAAGGATCCTCTGGGTGCGAAAGAAAAGGTATTCTAGATCTAGATTCTATGTGTTTAACTCTGCTGGCCAATAACATTCCCGCTTTGTTATTTTGGGAGTAATAAAGGGCTTTGGTTTTTTGGAGGTTTTTTTCATATTTATATAGGAGGCAATTCCTAAGATCCTGTCTTGTTTCTGTTAAGTGGGCAGTAACGGGTGATGAGGGTTGGGATTTATTACTAAGTTCTAGGTGAAAGAAGAGCATCAATTTTCTTTTACCTTTCTTTTTTCAATCTACTGCTTAATTGCATGAATAGGCCTCTTATAAATACTTTATGTCCATTCCATGTCAGAAAGGAGTCACTCACCACTTTGTTTGTGAAATGGAAATATTCCTGTAGTGGTTTGGTAATTTTTTCTATTGTGGTTGGATTTGTGAAAACATAGTCATTACTTCTCCAAATGTGGCAGTCAGTATGGTTGTAGGATTCTTCAATTTCTAATGTAACCGTGGCGTGATCAGACCACTTAATAATGTCTATCTCGCATTTCTTGGTCAGGTATATACCGTATATACTCGTGTATAAGCCGAGTTTTTCAGCACAAAAAATGTGCTGAAAAACGTCCCCTCTGCTTATACACGAGTCAATACTACCAAAAATTTATTAAAAATGGACTAAAAAAATAATAAACTTATATATTCACCCTCCGGTGGCCCCGATGCGCAGCGCTGCTCCCCCGATGTCATTGCGGCTCCTCTTCTGGCTTCCCGGCTGCTCTTCTTGCTTCAGCGTGCTGGGCGCCGCCATGTTCTTCTCGCGGGCGGCGCCTAGTATGACGTCAGCCGCGGCGCGTCATAGGGAGATGTTGGTACGGAGATGGTAGGCTGCTTATTTTTCTAATAACTACCATGATTTTCTCCTTAGTATGAAAGAAGTGTATCCGGGCTAGGACATCTCTAGGGGTTGTATCAGGGAGGTGGGACGGGCACGGGACCCTATGAGCTCTGTCTATAACAAAGTCTGAAGCTGAGCAGTCAGGTAGTAGAACCTTCATTAAACCTTGAATGTAGTTGGGTAAGTCTTGTGCTTGGACATCTTCAGGAATACCCCTGAATTTTAGATTATTTCACCTGGAACGGTCTTCCAGATCTGTGAGCTTGGTTTTTAGTGCTTCAAATTATGAGCATCTGCTAGTTGGTTAAAGGTGGTGGCAAGTCACTCATTTTGTGTTCAACATGAGACACTCTGGCATCCATATCTCTGATTTCTGCCCATATAGGTGTTAGTAAGCTGGTAAAACTAAGCTGCATTGTGGCACCTTGGGTTAAAAGCATCTCTCTCAGAAGGTTGCTGTCTCCTCTGTAGTGTGAAACCCCGAGAAGGCCTCAGATATATGGGTTGTGCTTTGGGATTGCAGGGGGACATCACTTACTGGTTCTGCCGCCACGTGTTGGGTTTTCTGGCGCTGCTTTGCAGGGCTTCTGGTCTCCGGGGATGGCAGATTGCCGTTACCTCCCTTATTCAGGAGGCTGTGCGCTGCATAATGTTGTGAGGGTCTCTACGCGAAGATCCGCTCCGGAGTGGAGTTGCTGCTCGCTCCGTTGCTCGTACCGAAACATAGAATAAAATAGACATGTGATTTGGGGTGCTCAGTGAAAGCTGTAAAATCCAACACCCACAAGAATAGGGCGCAAATGCGTTTTTTCATCATTTTCACTGCATTCTGAATTTTTTCCCCGCTTCCCAGTACACGGCATGGAATAATAAATACCATTGTTACGCAGAAAACAAGCCCAAACAGAGCTCTTTACATGGAAAAATAAAAAAATTACAGATTTTTGAAGGTGGGGAGTGAAAAATGAAAATGCAAAAACGAAAAAGGGCCACGTCCCTAAGGGGTTAATATTACACCACCTCCCTATGTACAGCTGGAAATAAGCTGTGACAGTGTCACCGAACACCGGCAGTGAACTATTCCATACCTAGTGCATGCCTGTGTACCAATTGATACCCGAATAGAGCAATGGTACAGGAACATTGTATCTCTGGATGCATGACGTGATCAGCACATATTTTTCTATCCCAGGCCTTTATATCACAGCATTCCTTCTATTATACCCACAGGAGTAGGGGTAGAGCATGTTTAATGTTAGACGGGGTCATCGCTTGCGCGGTTAGAAGTTAAGATTCCTCACCTTGCCCTAATAGAATTTTACATCGTCTTTCTGTATATTTTATCCTGCCATCTATGCTCTTGCGCGCTTTCCCCTTAATGATAGTTACATCGTGTTTCATTTAATGTAAAGCGTTAAATTAACCATGTAAGGGCTGTTTCACCTGAATGTTTGCAGCCCGTGTGTACCTGCCGTATGGTGGCGCGATCACCCGGGCTGCACTAAAATATAATACAAGGAAATTCCCTCTGCTGGCTGAATGGCCGCACTGGGACTGTAATACTTAAAGAGAACCCGTCATGCAAAATAACCCCCCTAAATATATTTTCATAAACTGCCATTAGAGAGCATTGCCTCTTTCCCTTCATTGTCCCTATACATGCCTGTAACCCTAAGCAATGAGGTCCTAAAGCTGTATGCAAATGACCTGTGAAATGTCCAATGAGTCATTAGCATATTCAAGCTGTCCACCTTATTCATGAGTGGGAGGTACAGCCACACCCCCAGTGCTTGACTGACAGCTGCTTCATGTAATGGCTGCTCTGCTCCATGTGCTTGCTGGTGGCCACGCCCCCTGCAGCCTGTGTGTGTGTGTATGTGTGTGTGTATAGGAGAGATACAGCAGCTCCAGGCTGCAGCCATGTTACAGAAGAACATGTCAGATTCATGTGTAGCTGATGTCTGTTTCTCTGTGTATCAGGAGGATGCAGCATGTCAGCAGATGCAGCACACACACCAGCAATGCTTTACTATACATTACACACAGACATGAGCAGGGGGAGGAGAGGGGAGGGGTAACAGGGGTGACATCACTGCCGCTGACCATGTAACCAGCCTCATTTACATGATAAAGAATAGATGATTTTATAATGATTAATGTATGAAATAACTAGATAAAGGCTGGGATGGGATCCTTGTGAGCTGCTCCAACAGGTAGAGGTGACAGGACAAGTGACAGAGACCTGATGACAGGTGTCCTTTAAAGGGTTTGCCCATGAAAGAAAATATTTTCAAATCTCATCTCCCTAGTGATGTTTACACACTAAAGATCATTTTTAACCCCTTACTTTACAATTTTACTCAGTTTTATCGCTGTTTTAGCTCCTGTCACAGAGAGCGGGGACTCTCTGAGCAGAGACATTAACCCCTTATCACCGACACTAGTTTTCATCTTAATGACCAGACTCCATTTTTCAAATCTGCCCTGTGTCACGATAATTGGTTATAACTTCGGAACGCTTTAAAATATCCCGGTGATTTTGAGAATGTTTTCTCGTGACACATTGTACTTCATGTTAGTTGTAAAATTTAAGTGATAAGTTTTGCATTTCGGTCTGAAAAAAAAAGTGAAAATTTGGCAAAAGTTCGTAAGAATTCTTCATTTTCCAAGTTTGAAATGTTCTGCTTTCCAGACAGGAAGTGAAACTACCCAAAAAGCTTGATAATTAACATTTACGGAATGTCTGCTTTATGTTGAGATGATATTTTATGCGTCCTGTCATTTTTCTAGGATGTTATGAGGCGTAGAACTTTAATTTCTCTCATTTTCATGAAAATCCCCAAATCTCACATTTTGAGGGACAACTCAGCTTTCAAGTGACTTTGAAAGGCCTAAATTATAGTAAAACCCCATAAATTACCCCACTATACTTCACCCCTCAAAGTATGTAAAACAACTTCTATTAAGTCCATTAACCCTTAAGTATTTAACATGGGTTAAAACAATATGGACCTGCGATTTAGAAACTTTTGAATTTTTTTGGAAATTAAATTAATTTAGGCCAAAACTGACCATTTCAGAATAAATTAAATGATGAAACGCTCTGCAATGTTTGATGCCCAATTTCTCCCGAGTGTAGAGATACCCCATATGTGGTGACTGCTGTACGGGCGCACAGCCGAGTATAGGATCACAGCAGATTTTTATTGTCACATTGTACAAGCTAGAAATTAAAAAATTTTTCAATTTACATTTATTGACCAGATTAATATGGACACGGTGCTACCAAATATGTACTTTTTTTGTGTTTTTGTGTTTTATATACTTTATTTGAATTTTATGTGTAACTGGGGATATTATGGGAATTTTATTTCAATTATTTATTTAATTATAATTATAAAATGACTTTTTTTTTTTTTACTCTTCTGCATTTTCCACCTTTTGGCTTGAAGAAACATTCATCCGATCGCTTGTTCAAGCCTTTACACTTCAATACACTTGTATTGCAGTGTACAGTGTAAGTAACTGAGCATGCTCAGTTACTTACAGATGGGTCCTGCAAGGAAGGCGGAAACCGGCAGTGATATCACAGCCCGAAATCGGCACCAACCTAACCCGATGTCCCGAAATCGTCTTCTGACGCGCCGCCGTAGAAAGGTTTAAGTTTCCTCTGTGCTGTGAAATGCTGTGTGTTGACAATGTGCTTAGATCATTAGGGTACAAGGTCCATCTACACATGTTTATTTAGCTTCTGAACATTGTAATAGTATCTTACAAAGAAAAAGAGATGAGACAGATCAGAGATGATGAGATCCATGAAATGCATATTACACATGACAATCTCAACTTTGCTATAACAGCCACTCCACACACTATTAGCTCTGCTATATGCCTCTCCCTCCCCTGGATAAAGATCTTATCTGTCTGTAGCTTGTAGCTCTCCTGTTGTTTGCTGGCAGGATGTCAGTGTGTGTGTCTGTGTGAGCTCCTCCTGGAATGAAAGGGTGGGGGCTGGATGGAGAGAGCAGCTCAGCATCACATAGAAAAACAAAATGCCTGCCGACCCTAAACTCAGAAGATCCAGGGTCGGGTCTAGGGGCAACCAAAGTTGTGTACACCAGGACTGATAGAGATGGGTTGGAATTATATCTGTGAAATGCTGTATTTTTAACATTTGAATTCAAATACATGGAATAAGAGTATGTGTTCTGTTGTCATCTTGAGTACATTTAACAGACTTAAAGGCAAATTAGTCAAACATTAGATATCTTTTTCCAATATTTATGATCCTAACCTTAAACAAGACCCATGGCTTTTGAGGGTCCTTGAAAAATGTGTACTGTTTAGAGAAGGTATCTGCTTTGTGGGAAGCAACCTGAATCTGTGCATTTACACCAGCACCCGTTGTCTTGCATTTAAATAATAAAGGACATGGGTGCTGGTTACCGGATCCCTTGTGTTTCTCTAGAAACGCATATGCGATCATGCCGAGGACACTCCCTGGGTATTAAGAGTTGAATTTGTAAACACAATGTTAGCGTCACGTGTGAGTGCAGCCAAAACCCTCTGCTGAATGCCACTGACTCATTGACAAAAAAACATAGTGCTTTGCAAGAAATCTAAGGCCCAAACAGACTTACTGTATTAGCCTTGCTGACCTCAGGAATAAAGTTGTAAACCTGCCTAACTTATTCTTCTAGCTAGAAGAAGGTTATATACACAGGGGCACAAGGGGGATACATTAATTTCCAATTTGATAAAAAAAAACAAAAGGAGAAGGCTATTCCCATCTAGTCAGTGAATAAAATGACTTCAGCATGGTGCCAAGAGTACATTAACCTGGACCAGGGCCACGATCACAGAAGGTTTAGTGGGGCTGTGTTTAGGGGACCCTGACTACGGAGAGGCCCGAGCTCCCGGAATCCTGTGAAAGTAGTGAGACGTCGGCACAGCTTATGATACACACAGTGTTGGATTAAGTGTCCCATAGGCCACGGACTGGTCATACGACTAGGGACCCCCCAGCTTGCAAACCAAAATGTGCCCGGATGTTAAGACTTAAACAGAACCTTTCACCACCACACATATGTGGATATGCACATACCATTCTGTAGGGGCTTCTATACAGATTCAGGAGCACTTATAATTTTCTTTGCAGCTCCCACACTTGCGGAGTTCTCAGTCCCAGTATCTGACCATTTTAATCAGAGAGGAGGGGCTGGAGCTGGAGGTGCATGTTATGCTAATATTCTCTCATACTGTCCAATCAGTGGCAGACAATGTCAGAGAAGCTACTGTGAACAGTAATCAGCTTTGGTTTTTGTCTATGTTCATCTAAAGGCTGTGTTCACTCACATTCTGCTAGCATTCTGTCAACTTTGCATTTACACTGTGTTTGCAAAAATGCAATTTTACACATTGCAATGTGACCAGGATGCAAACACGGTGGAAACATGAGCGTAGTGTAAACGCAAATTCATTGTAAACACATATGCAATGTAAATGTAATACAAGTGCAATATAAACACAATGTAAGCACAAACACTGTGTAAACGGTATGTAATTGTGAAGACAAATGCCATACAAATTCAAAGCCATGCAGATGTAAAAGCAAATGCGATGCAAGTGCGACAAACGCAAATACAATGTGAAGGTCAGGTAAATGCAAATGCAACCTGAACACAAAGCAAACGCCATGTAATTGCAAATACAACATAATTGCATCACGAATGCCATGTAAAGTGCAAATGTTACATAAGGGCCACCAAAGTATAAACGCAATGTAAACATGAAATAAATGCAAACAACACATAAATGAAAACACCACATACGCATAAATGTGATTCAATCACATAAACACAAGCGGCACGTAAATGTATGTGTTAATGCGACAGAATCACAATTGCCACATAAACGTAAATGCAATGCAAACTCCACATAAGTGTTAACGTGATGTAAACATGGCAAACTCTGCCTAAATGTAAGTGTAAACGCGACATATACACAAATGCAACATAAAAGCAATTGCTACGTAAATGTGAGTGTAAGCAGGACGTAAACACAAACCCAAAGTAAACGCAAATGTAATGCAAACACGACAGAAGCTTAAACACAACAGTGGAAGTATAAACACAGCAGAAATGTCACTTTAGCGTAATTGCATGGCACATAAACACTATGGAAACGGCATGCAAAACGCAGATGAAACATGCTAATTTTTTTAGGTGGCGTAGCTGCGCGCATGCACAGTAGCGCTGGCCTCGGAGCTACGGCTGCGCACCTGTAGGCCTGCGTTCTGCGCATGCACACAGCGCATGGTATTTGCAGGAGGTCATGCAGCTACGAGGAGCAGTGCACCGAAGATTACCTGGTAGGCAGAGGAACGAGGCTACTGGGGCGTGGAGTAGCCGCGACTAGTAGCCTCATGTCCGGCTACTCCACGCCCCAGTAGCCACTTGAAAAAATTTGCATATAAAGACATTAAAGTTTACAAAAGGATAGCAGGGACGTAAGGATTAGCCCTAAAAAGGCTATCCTTACATCCCATTCATCCACCTACCACCCGATCTACCTATTATAGGTAGAATCGTGGTGGTAGGTTCCCTTTAAACACAACACTGTAAATAGGGCCTAACTTGATTAGTGGAAAAACGTTCCTCTTCCTCCTGCCCCCCAGCAGCCTCCTCCTGTTCCCCAGCTCCCACTGTTCTCTAATCTCCCCCTGACCTACAGCTTTCTCTCCCTGTGGCTGCCTGTCTCCTGTTTCCTACGTTTCCTTGTTCCCCTGCAGCAATCATTTCTTCTGCCGGGCTCAACAGACTCGTGGAGGGGGCTGGGCTAGTCAGGGGTGGAGCTACCTCTTCACATGACTCCTGCAGCAGACGCCATGTGAGGAGAAAGCAGGGACTGATCCCGCCTCCTCTTGGTTCCAATGTTTCGGCTGCGCTTCAGCTTTTATCTACGAGACCAGGAGGAGGCGGAACAAACCGGTGGAGGGGAGGACCGTGACATTCTCCCAGCCGCCTGTGGCGACAGGACAGAGGCCAAAAACCAGCAATGTAACGTCAAAATCGGGACGGGAGGGAGGTATGGGGGTATATACTGCTGTGTACACCCTGTGTCATGTATGTAATGTCTGAGGGGGTATATACTGCTGTGTACATCCTGTGTCATGTATGTAATGCCTGAGGGGGTATATACTGCTGTGTACATCCTGTGTCATGTATGTAATGTCTGAGGGGGTATATACTGCTGTGTACATCCTGTGTCATGTATGTAATGTCTGAGGGGCCCTCCCCCCAAGTAAATGCCTACAGACAGTCGCCTCTCATCCCAGTAACACAGCCCATACAGTCGCTCATCCCCCAGTAACACAGCCACACTACAGCCGCCTCATCCCAGTAACAACCCCTAGCCGGCCCTCGCCCCGTATACAGCAGGCCGCTACAAGCCCGCCTCGCCCCCAGTAACACATCGCAATCATCCGCCTCGCCCCAGTAAACAAGCCGCATACAGCCGACCTCGCACCCCGTAACACAGCGCATACATCCCTCGCCCCCAGTAACACAGCCGCATACAGCGCCTCTCTCCCCCGTAAAATCAAAGCGGATTACAGCCGCCTCGCCCCTTACACTGCCGCCTCGCCCCCAGTTACACTGCCGCCTCGCCCCCAGTTACACTGCCGCCTCGCCCCCAGTTACACTGCCGCCTCGCCCCCAGTTACACTGCCGCCTCGCCCCCAGTTACACTGCCGCCTCGCCCCCAGTTACACTGCCGCCTCGCCCCCAGTTACACTGCCGCCTCGCCCCCAGTTACACTGCCGCCTCGCCCCCAGTTACACTGCCGCCTCGCCCCCAGTTA